>VXBI01003189.1:188835-223942 GCA_013397375.1 Toxostoma redivivum
AAGGAAGGAAGGAAGGAAGGAAGGAAGGAAGGAAGGAAGGAAGGAAGGAAGGAAGGAAGGAAGGAAGGAAGGAAGGAAGGGGAATGACTGGTGGTGCTTAAAGAGAATTGATCCCTGTTTAATTTTTATTCAGTTCGATTTTCATTCTCACTGGCCAAGCTCTTAATGCAGAGTTTCACTCGCCTTCCATGGGGTGTCAGGATCTGGCAGGGTGGCAGAAACTGTGACTGTAATTAAAAGGGTCACACGTTCATCTCAACTTCTCCAAGCTTAATTTTCTTCTCAACCCAGGACAAATTAGAAGCAATTTAAATCTCCGACAGGTGCCATGGCCTGGCCACCTCACAGGGATTCTCCCGTGGAAAAGACTGTGAAATGGGGTTTCTGAAAGAGCAGGGGTCATTTTGGGAAGACAGGGCAAAAGGAACTGTGTGTGTGGGCTGGTAACAGACTCTGTCCAGGCATGGTAATGGAAAGGTTATAAAAGGGGTATCTGCTGCCTGGAGACTCCCTGAGGTTCTGCACTGGAGGCTGAGAACATCACCCCTGTGACCACTGAAAGGAGGAACACGGAGGAGGAGGAAAAGGCTCAGAGGCACTGGAAGATTTCCATTTTGTGGGAGATACCTGGCTATGCTTTCCTCACCTTTGAAATTTGCAGCCTGTGAATTTCAGTTCTGATGTTTGCTGTCAGGAGGCCGTCGTTCCTGCTCTGCTATAAGGCCCTCTGCGTTATATTGGCGATAGCATTTGATTATTGCACTTTGATATCTCTGAATAGGTAATCAGACCACTCTTTATTTTAGCCTGAGGATATGCCTTTGATTTGTAGAGGTTGGCCATTTCTTATCTGAGTTTGAAAATGGGATTATTTAAATGTGTATTGATGTTTTTCATGTGGTCTAACTGTGCAGTTCAACATGGTAATTCAACTCGTAGCTATACCAGATTGTTATCTAATCTGATAAGATATGAACAGCACAAAGCCGAGATGATGAAACAATCGGGATTGTTGACTCACTGGGGTCCTGCTAAATCCAGTCTGCTTTCATACTTAATTATCCTGTCAAGTTCCTCAAATCTTAGCTCCTCCAGCACTGCCATGGAGAACAGTGGTAGTGACACCACTTGGTGAATACATAAGCTGATCGAAATAATTTGAGCAGATACAATGGCTATTTATGCCTCAACTGCGATATGAAAAGCTACTGATTCAAATACTCTAGACTGCAAAACTGTCCCTCTTAGCATTTCTAGGTTCACTGAAGGCTGTTATTAAAGGCCTCTGAAAGTTAATGTTTTTGTAACATGAGCTGCTGCCAGTCTCATACCAGAGGAGGAAAAGAGCAAGTGAAAATTGAGCCTTCCTAATTTTCTCCCTAACATGATATTTACCAACTCCCTACACAATGCAGTGTACCTGACCCTGAAAACTTTGCTGGACATTTTTAGCCCATCCCCCCTGATGCTGCCTACATCCTATTTTATTCCAATTGTGAATATAACTTATTTTAAAAGATAATTAAGTTGTCTTAATTAGATATAAAAGATAAAGGCTCCCCTCACTGCTTGAAAATTACTCATATTTTCACTCTTTTTCTTGATCAGCTATAGGAGTAATCATGAGAGTTAGAGTTGTGTCACAAGAGGTAATGGCAGAGGTAGTGATGTCTACAGATTAAACCAGCTATTTTGGATATTCAAGAAAAGAAGCATTAAGGTTCAAGCGGAAGTAGTTGAAATATTTTAATGGCCTGAATTGAAATCATGCTCCTGTAAGTTTTACAAGAGTCTTGTCTTTGCTGTTAATTTGAGGTCAGCAATTTGCTCTTGGTCAGTATTTAGCTCTAGAGCAATCTGGTTATGAAGGAGACCTGCTGATGATGATTTTAGTAGTCACAGAAAACAAAAGGGCCCATAAGCACTCACAGAAATCCCCAAGATCAAAATACCACTGTGTCAAGCCTCTTCTGCTGATTAACTCACTGGCAGGTTCACCTATGGATGTATCTGGAGCAATCATTAAGAGCTTTGTCACGGTGTAGAGCAGCCAGTCAAGCATCCTTGTATTTAAAATCGACACTAAAAAATATCCAGATATTGAATTTACTGCTTTATCTACTCAGTGTGTTTTAAAGGGAGATCCACTGCTTTGGCTAAAAGCATTGTCAGTTGTGAGGCTCAGTGATTCGGCCCAAAGCCATTAATGTCCCCTTTGAGAGCTACACCAGGTAAAAATCCTGGAATTTCAGAGCTCTGAGCACCTTGCCTTGAAGGGCCACACCTCTGGACTGTGGAAACTTCTGGCCATAAATGGTACAGGAGCCTCAATCCACTGGACTTCCATGTTGGTCCTCTTGAAAATTGTGGCTATTATGTTTAAATTAATTACCCTGTTTTCTGTTGAAATCACAGAGTACTGTGTGGTAGAGCCTTGCCCAGCCCCAGTGCACATGAGGTGACTGGAGGCCCTGCTCTGAGCTTTTAGAAAGGCTGTAATCAACATGGAAAGGAAAGACCAACTATTGTTTGAAAATGTTACTGCTAAAGGTCTCCTTTATGCTGGTGTCTTTAGGAAGGCCTGTATCTCTTATATAAATCAATGAACAAAAATGCTACTTTTCTGCTTTTATTCCTTCCCTGCTGTGAGGATCTGTGCCTTTTGGAGGCTTTCAGAGGTGGGTTTGAGCCTGCCCTCCTACTCAGACCCTTCCCAGCTCCATCTGTACCATTTCTCCAGCTTTCCCATCCCCTGGATGTCACAATCCTTTCCCAGACTCTGCTTCTGACCATCCCTCTCCCACCTCCTCCTCAGTCCCACTTCATCCACACACTAAGACATCCCACCAGTGAAAGATGTGGACTAGAGCTGAGCCAGCCACATGAGGAAAATAAATGGATATTGATCAATAACCTCTCTGTAAAGACTGAGATGATGGGAAGCCTGAGCACACAGAGTGTGGCCACTCCTGTGCTTGGCACTGTCACCACTGGTGTGACCCCAGCTTTATGTCTGTCCATCCAGCTGTAACTGCCCTCAACGCCACAGACAGACAGACAGCAGAGCAGACTGATGCTGCAGCTGCACTAGAGGGTGTTCTCTCCATGTTGACTCCAGGGGTTAGAGCCCAAAAACGCCAGTCACATGCACGTTTATGGTAGGGTTTGGAGCTGGGTGAGCAAAGGCCTGTGAAGGGATGGGGTTAGAGTTGTGTTTTCCTCTGCTTGTCCTTGCTCCAAAGCCAGGGGCTGGGCAGGACAGGACACAGGTCCATAAATGTTTTCCTGATGTAGCAGAACTCTGTAAGCTCATCCCCTTGGAGCATCCATCCCTTACACTTTCCAGCGTGCTCATAGATGCAGAGCATCTCACCTCAGGGTCCACATTAGTGTTTGGGCTGCACAAACCTCACTCATTTAGCAGAGTATTTATTTCCTTTTTTGAAAATACAAACCCTCTCCTCATGGGATTCATCTCTGAGAGCTCCTTTGTGTGGTTGTTGCCTTCTGGAGCTGCTCTCACGTTTTCCCTGTGCATGTGGGCCTGCTGGTGACCCCCATTCCCAGCCACACCTGGGCTTGCTGATGAGGTTCAGAATGCCTTAAAATAGGTTAATTTATAGGAAAGTGACAGAAAAAAATTGCTGGCACTTTTGTGTGCTGATAAGTTTAACCTTTTTTTTCCCCCCCGAGCAGCTAAATTGCCAATCATCTGGAAACACACTGGAGTTCACCCATTACATAAAGGAAGCTGTTAGTCTCATTTAAAACAATATTGACCTTTTTCCTGTCCTTTCCATTTTGACTAAATTACAGGGTACATTTTTTGAAATGTGGCTTTTGTCTGACTTTAACCAGGTGACCCTGATTTTTCCTCCATTTTTTTTTCACTTACAGCTTTCAACCTTTCCTTTCTACTTCTAACACAATTCTTAGTTTAACCACTGAGATTTTTAAATCCATACTTATTAAAAAAACAGAGTTTGCATGATACATATATTTTCCAGTCACAAAAACCTACACCTGGAAACTAAGAAAGCTGAGCTGGCACACCCTTAAATGCCTGGTGTGGGAGTAGCAGGGAGCATTATGAAAATTATTGCAAAGTGTGTCTGTTCTTCCAAATTCACATCAGTCAGTGTGTGTGAGCTTTCTGTCTCACTCAAAATTAATTGCAGATGCAACATTACCCATAGATTGAGAGCAAAAACATTCCTGCTAGCAATGAATTGGGCTTTTTTCCCCTTGTTTTTCTCTTTCAATCACGCTATGAGCATGTGTGGCTCCTTGTAAAAACCAACATAACTCATTCTGAGAAGGTTTTCTGCCTGCACAGAAATATTTTTTAGTTCATTTGTGGTCTTGGGCTGAGCCTCTCAATGGCAGCTTCTGAGGACATTGGAGTGAATACTAAAATACAAGAGTGGAGCTCAAGTTGTTTTTCTTGTACCCAATCCCTCTGATAGCAGTGTGGTCTCACAGATATATTCTGTTTCCTTTGTTATTTCCTGAAGAAATCCAAGGAGACAAAGGCCCCCTGCTCTGACTTCCTTCCCAGTCAGTGCCCACTGGCCACTTGGCATAAACAGGATTTCCACAGACTGAGCTGAAGCCTCAGCTGGGGTAAATCCCTGTATCTCCCTTGCAACAGATGATGGAGGCTTACTTCCATCAGCTAAGGATCTGAACCATGCTCCTGTACATCCATGAATGTGCTTGTGCCATTTGTTTTTTGTATTAATTTTTCCTACATATTTCCTAAAAATATTCCTATGTATGTTCTGCTGGCTCCCAGCTCACACAGAAACGTGTCTTGTAATGCCAAACTGAAATTAATACAGGCATTTTTGTAATTCAGACGTATGCTGATTCTTTATATTATTTTTTCTGAATCACTGAGATGTGAATTTTTTCTCCAGTTGGTCCTATTTTAGTAGTTCCAGTATTTTTTTGCAGGAATCCTGACATGTAGGAAGCTTTAGGATTCCCTGGCAAGGAAAGCATTTGTGCTTCCATTAAACTCAGAATATACAGGCCTCTTGTGTGGAGCATTTATCCCACAGGTTTGATGCCACAACACTGAGAGGCCAAAGAGAACACATCTTCCAGCTTTAACCCCATCTCTTCACTATTTGATTAATCTGAATCAGTGACATTGAAAATGGCTTGAAATATTTAATCATCTAAGAGACATTCAGAGACTAAAGTGCCTTTGAAATCGCCCTGCCAACAGAGAAAATAATTTCTTCAATTGCTTTCTGGTACAATGTTCAACCCATCTGGGAAAATATTTGGGTTGCATTGCTGGCATTTGATTGACTCTCCTGCCAGCACCAAAATTTTAATGAGCTACAAAAGGACAAAATATTCCAACCATCATCTCTGTGTTTTGTGATGAGGCCTTGGGAGGAGAGGGAGATGCTTTGCACTCGTTTGCAGGTGTGGCTGTGGCTGTGGTGCCTACGTGGTCTGCAGGCAAACAAGTCCCTGGGGTTAAGCAGAGTGTGTTCCTGCAGCCCAAACCCTCCTCCAAAGGACAGGAGCATTGCATCTTCCCTTTGGGCTGGCAGACCTGTCAAGATGCTGCCTTGCCAAAAGTTTGGGGATTTTATTTCATTCTACTGATGCTGGTAGAGCAATTTCTTATCTTTTGGTTCTCCTTAAGAGCACAGGATCCAAAGATGCCTTTAGAAGCACACGATGCACTGATGTACACACTGGACTGGCAGGAATAATAATAATAATAATAATCCCTGCCTGCTGTACACAGCCCCGAGGCTGGTTTTACTCTGCATTGGAATGTGCCTCCGTGTAAAATTGCCCCGCACAATTATCCAATCTCATGGCAACTATTCAGTTTGCAAAGCAAAAATAATCATGTGATTACCCTGCAATTAGCTGATAGTTACTAATCAATTACATCTGCAGAGTTTGCCTTCCACTGAGGAGGTGTGTGGTGCTGGTTTATGGGTGAGACTCCGTGCCTGCCCCGAGCACTGCACACACCTCCAGCCTTGGCTTGCTCCGTGGCTGAGCAGGTGCTGGGGTTGGAGGGAGGAAAGTGGGACTGACCTCTCTTTTTAGTGTTTAGTGGCAGGAGTCAGACACCACGGTGTTGGCAGTGTCTGGATAGGGTGGGCACCATGTCATTCACCCTGCAAAAATGTGTTTGAATGAAACCTGAGTAAAGAGAACAAATGCATTCCCAAAACTTTAGGATATTCCTGTTGTCTTCTCCAGGCTTAACACAGCCAGGGTTGCTTCATCACCCTGCAGGAAAAACAAGCACAAAGCAATGTACATCCCACAGGTATTTATTTACATTAATATTCCTGGAGGGATGAGCATTATAGTCTACACATAGGCAAAAAGGAAATTTTAATTTGTCCATTGGCAGTGCAGGTTTGCTCTTCCAGCTGGAAAGCAAGGGATTGGGATACCTGTCACCTTCCCACCCAGCAACATTGTCCAGGACTGGAATATTTGCAATTGGTGAGAAAAGAGGATTAGCAAATACCTTTGAATGGTCACAGAAATGTGGCTGAGTCCTTCATCTCTGGGCATGCACCTGCACAAAACTCTCCCAGAACATCCCTGGCTGCAGCTGGAAAAAGGGATGATTTTGCAATATAAGGAGCAGTGCTGGGAAAACTGAAGGGGGAAGTGAAGCTACTGGCAGGTTTGAAGAGCAGTTTGATAAATATTTCTGCTCTGAAAGAAGGAAGTAACACATGACAAGAATAGAGATGTGTCCCTGAGTAGTTAGACAGGAATTTAAGGGGAAAGCTGAAAACTTGAGCTTGATGCTGCTAGGGAGAAGCTTATTTTGGAGAGAGAAGGAGGGAAAGAGTAAAAATACTGTGAAAGAGAGAAAGGGATAAACCCTGAGGCTATAAATCAGGAAGAGCCATGCCCGAGGGAACAAGGGGAGGGAGGTTTAGGGCCCTTTGGGCAGGAAGATGTGTAGTCAGGTGCAAAGCCTGTCACCTGCCCAGCCAGTCGTGAAGCCTGGCACGACTGCACTGTGGTCCCACTGCCCTGATGCTGGGTGGCTGCTGCCAGCTCCAAGGACCAAGGTGCAGCTGGGACAAGCTGGGAAGCAGGGCTGGATGCATGCACACCTGCACAGCACGGGTGGAATCCATCCTCCACCGCTCTCCCTCCCTCTCCATCACCCCAACCTCCTATTAAGAAAGATCCCGACAACACCATTAAAATGTCTTGCGTCGATTGCAGATTCATTGTTCTCTAAAAGCTAATCCAGGCTCGGGTAAACACAATGGCCCCTTTTCCCCCAGCCTGACGTTTCATTTACACAAGAGCTCCAGCCGCCGCACCGGCGCAGCCGTCAGGCATTGATTGTGCTATTCAGCAGGATGGCTCAATAATTACAGCCCCGGATCTACAAACCCCACCAAAGAGCAGGCTTACCACCGCTAGCCTTTGTTGCTAATTGTCCTTCAGGATACTTGAGATGAATTACCGTGGCTTACATTTTCCTGGTTTTCCTTTCCTTTTCTATTGGGTTAATATAAAGAGAAATCTTTCCACTTAGTGGGGCTGGACGGATCAGACAAGTGTAGCATTGACTGTTGACAGCAATTCATAAGAAAACCCTCTGACTGCAAACTGTCTCATTGCTATGTTCAACTTGACACACAGGATTGATTTTTGATTGTTTTACAAAGCTTTCCTGCGCATGTTTTCATTATCAAGGCTGGGCAGTTTTCATACCAACACTTGGAAAATCTTAGAGCTGCTAATATAACTTGACATTATCTATACTGCATCTAATTGTAACAAGTAACCCAACAAATTAAGCTTCTTTCACCAAAGCTCTGCAACATGGACTGTAGCCCTGATTATTCTTTTAGTTTGTTTGGTTTAGGGGTGCATGAAACAGCAGCAACACTATTTCAGTTCAAAGTTTTTAATCTTAGTTGTTGAGAAGACAGAATTAGGGCTGGAAGTTTTAAATTCAAGACAGTGAAGTGCAATCAGCACTGAATCTGTGCTTATTCCCAGCATCTTCACCAGGAGCTGGATCAGTTCCTGTGCAGACTGTGCTGAGTTGTGATGGCACACCCAGGGAAAGGACATGGTCAAACATTGCCCACACACATGGATTGGTGCCTGTCCTTCATTTATTAACTCTGAGGTCCCTAACCATCCCTTCCTCATATCTCCAGGCTCTGATCCACCCTTCTCTTTCTCTTTCCCATCTTCCTCTGACTATGCTACTTCCTCTTAAGCCTCCCTGATCCTCCAGAAACCCCAGAAAGGAGCTGAGATGTTTCCTTCCCTTTCCCATAGTCACTGCACCCCTGCTGATTGGAGCCTTCGTACAGCAACGGCCTGGAGCCGATCCCAGCCACCCCTGAAATTTGGGAGGAACTTCCCTCCCTCCTAGAACAGATGGAAGCCATGGGCTATGGTGGAGTTATGTGATGCTGGGGGTAGCAGGCCCGCATAGGGAATAAACTCCTTCTGCCAGTCCTGCTCAGCAGTTACCCTTTGGAAAAAAACCTGCCTGCGCTGCCTTTGCCTTTTTTTAAATGCCATGTGTAAAAAGGAGAAATGCAACTGTTTAAGCTGAGTTTTAGAAGCAGGAGCCCACAGTCCATATGCAAAAGTGCTGCTGGTTTTTCTCCCGTGTCCGTGTTGCCTGTGTGTGCAGCTGGCAGGATCACCCACTCAGGAGCTCAGCAGCACTCACTGGCCAGACAGTGTAGATTTCACAAGATTGTCCTTTTTTTTTCTCCAGACACAGGGGAAAAAATAATTTTCCATCACTGCCCCCTCCCCTTCCTTTCCCAACAAGCATTTACTATTCCTCAGTGCTACACATCGTTTTTCTGAGCCCGCAGTGCCATTACCTCAGTTGGCAGGGGCTGGGAATTTCCACTCCTGAACAAATGCCCATCTTGGTTTTCTTTTTATGAAAAAGCAAGGCCCTAAATACTGTGTAAGCACTTTCCTGTGGCAGTGCACCCTCTTCATAACCCTTCCACTCGAACAAAGTGATTGTCTGAACTGAAATCGTTTCACTGAGATGATTAAATTAGTTCCTACATGTCGGAGATGTACAGAGGTCTTGACATTCATATTTGGGTATTAGAGTCTGACATTCAAATGTATCCCTGTTTGAAAACAGTGTAATTTAAAAAGTAGCATAAAATCCATTAATATAATAGGGAGAGATGGTGATGCTTTAATTTGTGTGGGACTGTGCAAAATGATCATTTCCAGAGGCTGCAGCAAGGGCAGAGCTGTGCTGGCTGGGCTGGGGTAGGCAAGGGGGATGTGCTCCCCCAGGGCCCCCCAGACACACCGAGACCCCAGATATTACACCATGGAACTCAGGATAAAATCAACCATGGGCTGAGATGTCTCTAACCACGGTGGGGTTGTTTTGACAGGATACAATCCATGATTTCTTCCTACAGCTTGAAGCACACCTGTGGCTGGGATGTCAAACCGACAACGGGTTTTATCTCCAAAAAGGCAAAACAAGCAATTAATCCTGTCCTCAGGGATCCCAGCAAGGGAAAAGTGATAAAACCTATGCAGGCACTTTGTCCCAAATTCAACCATCACTCCTACAAACAGAAACTGACCCAACATTAAGTTCTGTGTTGTGTGATGGAGATGCTTTGGCTGTGGGTTGCCATTATTTAGGAATCAAAATTAGACGGTCTTTAAGTTTTTTGGCCCAATAGTAGACTTACTTAACAAGTTTATTAAAGAATCCAAATCGCAGTTGTTTATCATGTCTTGGATACTCTCTTGCCTGGAAAAAGAATTTTTAACACAAGCAGCATTGCCATTTTTCAGTGTTATTTAGAATGAGTGAATGCAAATGATATTATTCAATTTGCAGAACCAGTTTCATTCATGAGGTGACATTAACATCTGGTACCTAAAGAAAACATTCTTCACCAACTAAAATAAAAAAAGTCTGATTGATAAACTCCTGACAGCAAATCCCCCACTATGCCAGCAGCAAAGCAGCCCAGCAGCTTCATTCTTTTTCATCAAAACAGAACTCTGTGTTGGGATAATTGTGTTTTTCCCAGGATGTTCTTCAAATGCAAGGGAGGAAACAGAACTTAAAGGTCTGAGCTGGAGCACAAGTACAGGAATGAGTGTGGCTGCATTTTTCTGTCGTGTGCCTGCTCATATTTATTATTCTCATCTGCAATATTGATGACCAGGGACTGATCTTGCTGCACATGCGTCTTCCTGCCCTTCCCCTGACTTGCGCAGCTGAAAAATGCTGGGGTTTTTTTATTGCTGTTTTCTCTTTCAGCAATGAGCAAAATGCCCCTTGTTAATGCCAGTTTATTTTCTCAAGTGAAAAAGAACAAAAATAATAAAAACAGTATAGGAATCAGGGCAGGCCACTGCCTTCAACAGCGACCTGGGCTGAGGGACATTGTTCTGGCTGTTGAGAGCAAGTCAGAAGAAGGGGAATAAATCCTAATTTCAGGGTTTTTTTATGCAGAGGCACCTTCATTTTAAAGCAACAGGATAAAACAATGTTCAGGATAAAGATCCGACTTCAAAACAGTGAAAATTGTTCACACTGCTCGGATGGCAGGTATCTCTATTTTGGAAAAGCAACTCATTAACGGGTAGAAATGAGCACAATTAGTGTGAATATACATTTGTATACATGGTGCATGTACATATACATAATACAACTTTCTTTATTATGCACACGCTGGGGTGTGTGTGTGAGTGTGTGGACCTATGATAAGAATAATGAGAAATAAAAAAAATGAGGGGACAATTATTCTGATCTTGTGTAACCCAACTCAGCCAGGTAAATTATCATTTTGAGCAGTCTGAAAACAGAAAACTAAGCATAGTAGATGATAGGGAGGCATATATTTAAAAAAGAATTAAGGAATAAAATGCACAGAGACAGAATGCCATGTTTTGTTATGTCGTTCCCTGCCTGCCTTTATTCATGAGAGAGATTTCAAATTAAATTCAAAGACTCTACTTTTAAATAAACTATGAAAATTGAAAATAAGCTTCCTTGTTAAAATATATATCTGTATTTCCATTTCCTCTTTTTTTTCTTTTTTAAGTAATGCAATACTGTGAAACAATACCAAAAAAGAAAATAAATAAATAAAAGGAGGGCATTAGGTAATAGGGTTCCAAACGGGATAGTACATCTTTAATGATACATATGATAATTAAAGAATACAATAAACACAATTAGCATATGTTTTAAACAGTTTATTAGTGAAGCTTACCATAAAATCAGAATATATAGAGCTCCAGGGTTTGTTGGGATAACAGCTTCTAATCCTTAGAGTCATAAAATCCCTGGCTTGGAAGAAATGGGCATCTTTAAAATGATTGAATCAGCAGGCCTCGAGTGAAAACACACAAATTAGCAAACTCCAGCAGTCGGGCACCGCGCGGGGCTGCGACGCGCCGAGGTGAAGTCACCGCTGCCACTGCCCCGGCAGCTCTGATGGAGCGCAGCGGGATGCGGGGATGCGGTGGACATCGAGGAGATAATGACTTTAACTCCTTCCACACCGGGGACACCCAAAAAATAGAAAACAACCGTAATAATAATGATAATAATGATGGTAATATTAATGGTAATAATAATGATAATAATAATGATGATGATCATAATAATAATAATAATAATAATAAATTCGCCTTTATTTTTCAAATAGTTATCAAGGGGTGGAAGGGAGAATGAGCAAGTGATGGGTAGAAAGGAGATCACAGCCTCGCAAGGGGGGTGCTGGCTTTGGGCTGCCCTCCCTCCTTTTCTCCCTCCTTTTCTCCTGCCTCCTCCAAGCTCTCAGAGCTCCTGCAAGGCAGAGCACAGGGTGACAACAGGGACAGAAAGTGGGTGGCCCCCANTCAGCCGGGTAAATTATCATTTTGAGCAGTCTGAAAACAGAAAACTAAGCATAGTAGATGATAGGGAGGCATATATTTAAAAAAGAATTAAGGAATAAAATGCACAGAGACAGAATGCCATGTTTTGTTATGTCGTTCCCTGCCTGCCTTTATTCATGAGAGAGATTTCAAATTAAATTCAAAGACTCTACTTTTAAATAAACTATGAAAATTGAAAATAAGCTTCCTTGTTAAAATATATATCTGTATTTCCATTTCCTCTTTTTTTTCTTTTTTAAGTAATGCAATACTGTGAAACAATACCAAAAAAGAAAATAAATAAATAAAAGGAGGGCATTAGGTAATAGGGTTCCAAACGGGATAGTACATCTTTAATGATACATATGATAATTAAAGAATACAATAAACACAATTAGCATATGTTTTAAACAGTTTATTAGTGAAGCTTACCATAAAATCAGAATATATAGAGCTCCAGGGTTTGTTGGGATAACAGCTTCTAATCCTTAGAGTCATAAAATCCCTGGCTTGGAAGAAATGGGCATCTTTAAAATGATTGAATCAGCAGGCCTCGAGTGAAAACACACAAATTAGCAAACTCCAGCAGTCGGGCACCGCGCGGGGCTGCGACGCGCCGAGGTGAAGTCACCGCTGCCACTGCCCCGGCAGCTCTGATGGAGCGCAGCGGGATGCGGGGATGCGGTGGACATCGAGGAGATAATGACTTTAACTCCTTCCACACCGGGGACACCCAAAAAATAGAAAACAACCGTAATAATAATGATAATAATGATGGTAATATTAATGGTAATAATAATGATAATAATAATGATGATGATCATAATAATAATAATAATAATAATAAATTCGCC
The DNA here is from genome assembly GCA_013397375.1 of Toxostoma redivivum. Classification (NCBI taxonomy): domain Eukaryota; kingdom Metazoa; phylum Chordata; class Aves; order Passeriformes; family Mimidae; genus Toxostoma; species Toxostoma redivivum. The sequence continues at coordinate 201,606 of VXBI01003189.1, forward strand.
TTTATTTTTCAAATAGTTATCAAGGGGTGGAAGGGAGAATGAGCAAGTGATGGGTAGAAAGGAGATCACAGCCTCGCAAGGGGGGTGCTGGCTTTGGGCTGCCCTCCCTCCTTTTCTCCCTCCTTTTCTCCTGCCTCCTCCAAGCTCTCAGAGCTCCTGCAAGGCAGAGCACAGGGTGACAACAGGGACAGAAAGTGGGTGGCCCCCACCCAGGGGGTAAGAGAGAGCTGGAACCCAGGGGAGTCACTGCAGGAATTGCTGGGAGTGTAAAACTCGAATAATTCCATTTCCCCCACAGGGGCTCTGGCCACTCTCACGTAGCAAACACTTCTGGCAGAGGCACTTTGTATCTCCTGCTCTTGCCTTTTTTTCCCTTCCAATGTCCATATTCCCCCTTTATGCCTTCTTTTCTTTCCTCCTGACTTCAGCTGGGTTGGTTGTTTTTTTCTGCTAATGATTAACATATAAGCTCTTTACCTTCGTCTCCCTACTGTAGAGATAATTTCTTCCCACCTTTGTTATTTGTTTGTTTGTTTGGAGGGGGCGAGGATGAGTTTAATCCTGCAGCTGGGAAATTTCAGGTTTCTTTTGAGCAGCAGGGAAGGCTTTGGATGAGAGTCGGTGTGGGCTGAAAAGAATGAAGCTCTGCAGAATTGGTTTTTTTGAAGAAAAGGGGAAAATTGTCAACTTTATAATGACTCCTCATCAGTTGTGATGACTTCCCAGCTCTGCAGCAAAGGAGAATAGCAGTCAAGCAATGTTTGAACACATTCTTATGGGGAAATTGGGGTGTTTGGATCCTGAAATTAGATCTGAAGGCAGCCAAACATCTCCATTAAAATCTGAGTTTTGCTCAAATTAAGGCGTTTCATGTTTGCTCAGCTCCTGGTCTTACCTGAACTGGCTTTTCCTGCTGCATGGCAGAACTGGTGGGCACAGTGCTGCTCTGATCAGAGAGCTGCTTGCTAATTTGGGTGGGAATGCTGCAGACCCATGGCATGCATGGGGACAGCACACTGCTTTATGTTTACCCCATGCTTGGAATTTATACTGATATTATTTTCCAAAACTTCTGCCTGGACCTCAAGACCAGGATGTGGAAGTATTTTGTTGTAGTAATGCCAATGCACCACGTAAACCACATTTTGCCCCAGATATTTGTCTATTTGTCTATTTTTGCCCCATATAAGTCTAAAGACAAAAGGAATAAGCTGGAGGAGAGATGAAGGTCCAAAAAGATGAAGTGACTTTGCCAAGGTCAAACAGCAGGATGGTGGTGAAGGCAGGAATATAAACATGAATTATATTGTCACTCTGCTAGAGAAAAAGGTTGAAATGCAGCTCATTTTTTTGCTGTAGTTTAGACCCAGCTTGACATATTTGACCTCTATTCAGCTGGCCAAGGTCCAGGGAAACAAATACGAAAACCAGGATTTTCTCTCTACTCTGAGGAAAGATATGAAGGTAAACTAAAGTGTGTCATGAGTTAATTCCACAGCACTGGAGTTTAAGCAAACTAAGGGCTGAGTCAGGGTCTGGTTAACTGGTTTTTCTATTGACTTCATTGGTTTTGAGTTACTTTGAAAGGGATAAAGAAATTTGGCCCAGGGACTGGGGAGGAGGGGAGGGAATGCAGCAGCAGCCATTTGTTGTGGTAGTTTCCCCTGGCATTCCTGCACTGATCCATTGCTGGCAGTGCTTGACAGACACCAGATCAGAGCAGGGACAGGAATCCAGTCCCAACACCTGAGTTTTAGCTCCATCTCCAGCCTCCAGCAGAGGAATTCAGCATCCTGGGGAGCATGCACAGCAGACTGACAGGAAAGAGCAGAGAAAAGCTGCTTGGGATCAGGCTCAGCCTGTAAAACCCTCACTGGGGTTGCCCTTACCTGGAGGAAGGCTGTGCAGACTCAGCCCTGCTCCTCCTGAGGAGGAGTTCATCACCTGGCAGGTGTAAGGATGAGTGTGACTCTCTGACCAAGGGCTGTAAAACTGCTGGGCCACGAGTGCTGCATGATCTGTGTGCCAGCCACCACTGGAGTGGAGCTGGTGGCACTGGGGGGACCTGGCTCTGCTCCCTTGGGCCACTTGGCCACCCACATTCCCTGTGGGGGGCACAGGGGCACTGGGGTAGCACTGTCACACTCAGCTCCAGAACATCCTCCAGGAACGGGCAGGAAGAATAAATCTGGATCAAAATCAGAAATAGAATTCAGTGTTGGCTGCTGCTCTCTGCTCTTGCCATTATAGAGAGAGCCATGACATATTGTAAACCTTGAGAATTTAAGGAAAATATTTTAAATAAGGATGTGTGCACTGCTCTCTTTATTATCCAGGTGTAAGCACTAACCCACTTTAATTTTCATAGCCACGTGGTACTAGCATTTTTGCATTTTAAATATAAGGTCAATGTAGCATATGCAGAATATTTTCCTGTTCACTTTCCATTAGCACTTTATATTTATTAGTGAGAAACTCAGAAGTAGTGGATACTGAATTCAGTTAAAAACCAATTCTACACTGAATATTTAACTAAGACATGACTTTAAACTGTGTTAGTTATTTTTATAGGTATTCTAAAAATAATACCATAAATTTTATTACCTAACCCATATCACACAGAATTTGACATTTGGATCTTGAGGGCTCATATGTATGTTAAAACAGTGAGAAAATATGCACAGAAAAATTTCAAAGCTTCTGTAAAATAAAAATAAACCCCCCAGAAATTTATTATGTGCCCCAACTACTCTGCAAATTGAAAAATTGACAGTGGTGGGCAGCCTGTACACCAGCATTTATCCACTTGGATCCTCTGCACAGGCTCCTAGGATGCTCCATCACAGATTAATGTCTCTCAGCAAAGAACCTTCTATAAAAAAAACAAGGCATGCAGCTGATAAAATTAATGAAACAAATCATTGTTGTAAAGCATTTGGTGAGGTGTGAATTTGAAAACTAGTTTCCTAATATTTGTAAAATAAACAGAAATTAATATCCATTAATAGTATCATAATGATCTTAACTGAAAATGTTGAACTGTTGCCTGTTTTGTTCTTTTCAACTGCAGCATCTCGCTGCAACTGTTTTTGTGGCTGGGGAATAATCTGCTTGTGTATTCTGTAATGACACAAGAAATAAAACACAATAGGAGGAATAAAATCTGAATTCCCTTCTCAGCAAAGAGTAATTCCACAATCCATATATTTTTGGTAGCTTTCCTATATAAGGTGCAGAGCTTTATTTCCTAGACCCATTTTCACTGCCACTTTGAGCTGAGCTCACAAGAGGAAACAATTCTGCTTCATACAAAAAACTTTAGCCCAAATCTTGAAATGGCATTGAGTGATCCCCATGGGACAGTCCCTTCTCGTGGCCTTTCCCACCAAGGATGATGGATTACAGATCTTCACATCTCTGTGCAGAGCTACCTTCCAAGCCAGCTAAAATGTGAAAAATGCACCATTTTCCATGAGAAATAGCTTATTTGTAGTTCTGCAGTAGCTTGCTGGTGGAACTAGGCACTGTGTGGACTGAAGTTAAAATATCAATACCTCACAAAGTGAAACCATGGAAAGAGAAAAGGGAATTTATTCTCTTAATCAGAAGAGCAATATGGCACAGGTTCACATCCTGATAGTTTTTACATTGTCATTTACCAGACAGGCAACGTGGTGCCAGGTGGTGCTGAGGGGTGAAGGGACCCAGGAGACAGGACAGTCCCTTTTTCAGTGCCAATATCACAGAGCAGCAGCTTTACCACAGGAAGCCTCAGCAGCAAGATGGGAGAGCTTTAGCTTTGGCTTCCATGCTCTCCTCTGCAGTTTGCTCAGTCCCACGTTAGTGTTTGCATGCCTGCCCACACAGGGAGGGAACATATGTTTTGGATGGGATCCTCTCTTTGAAAATGTGTTTTTGAAGCACAAACAAATGTTAAACACTCTCTCAGCAAATACCTCCTTTTGAAAGCCTTTCCTCGTCTATCTCATGCAGACATGAGTTAGTGTCTGTCCACCACATCACCATTAATGGTTGTGCAAAGTGTCCAGCAGGTCCCCTCCAGAGGGACTGGAATTTATGGGGATTACTGACTTTTCACCCCATTGGCTCAGCAACGTCATTAATTTGGCCTCAATCAAAATATTTCATCCAACCTGAAAAAAAAAACCCAACATGTTTTATCTCAATATTTCTCAACCACTTCTATTACCGCTACCAAGATTTTAGACATTTTGAGATAAAAAACCTCTGAAACATTTCATTTTGGAAGTGTGGAAGCAAAACTTTTTTTAGCCCCTCTTCCAGCCTGCCACGTTGCCATATTTACCACGGTGCTAACAGTTGTCAGAGATTATCTGGCTGAGTCACAGCTTTTATGGGCTCCACTCGGGTCCTAGAGATGCGAAGCAGCTCCTGTGCAGCCCAAGGTTTATGTTGGCATAAGTGAGATCAGAATTTGCCCTTCTGTTTACCATTTAGCTGAATCACCCCATCACAGACCAACTGTCATCTGTCACTCCATACTTTTAATGGTACATTGCACTGATGTTGTCTATTTTTTCTCCTTCCCAGCAGCCCTGTCACTCTGCTATGTGCTAATCTCCAGGCTTCTGTTGGATCTCTTAATGACAGTGCCACTGCAATTCAGGTTTTTTTTTTTTAAATAATAACTAAAAAAAAAAAAAAAACCACGGCAAGAGAGACTTTGGGGAGCTGGAGGCAGAATCAGATTTGCCCTGTAACTCAGGCTGCAAACTAAACAGACCTTGGGCTTTTGGAAGTGCCTCCCAGGATGTGCTTTATCCATCCAGTCCCAGACATGGCATTATCTGGGTACCACTCCCTCCACCACCAGAGCACGGCTGCAGCTCTCTGATGAAGTTCATAGCAGAGAATGAATTCATTTTAAAATTGCAATCTTTTCCTCATGCCAGGGCCTCACTGCAGCTCTATTTTCCTGCAGCCAATGGACCAAAAATCTTTTCTTTTCCAAGTGCTTGGCTTCCTTGGGGCCGGGGTGGTGACAGAGCCTGACTGCTGATTAACCTGTTTGGTGACAAGGGACACGTGGCCCCAGCGTGGGGGACTGCAGCATGGATCACGGATCCTCTCGCTGCTGTGGCAAACAAAACAACAAGAAAAATGCCTTGCAAATGGCAATTTGGCTGTGGGAGGAACTGCCCACCCCAGGCAATAAAATATATTTCAGTGTATTAAGATTATTCCGTTTCTCCCAGAGGTGGGTGTGGGCGTGGAGGGGATTAAAGCTACAATAATCTTCTGGGAGTTTTCCATTTGTATATGGTTAGATTGGTCAGCTAATAACTTTAGCCTGTTATTATTATTATTTTTGCAAACAACTAGAAAAAAATTCTGAGGTTTTCTCGCAGCCTTCCCAAAATTACCCATATGTATGTGAAACAAGTAGTAAAACCAAGCAGTGAATTTAGTGTGAATGTCACTTAAACATTGCAGGCAGTGCTTGTGAATATGAACCCTTTTGGGGGTCCCCATGTTTTTGTGTGGGCAAAAGTTTTTCTCCTTGTAAAATGCAACCTAACAATTCACCTTTCTGGTGAGTCCAAGTTCAGGGTGCAAATAGTTTCATTGCCTTGATTGCTGAATGTCTGTGACATGGAGTGTGCAGAACTCGTAGAGGTCCATCTGGTAAGAGAAATAATTCTGTGTCATTGCAAAATATGTGTCTGGGTGTGTGTGTGTATTTCTCTGCACTCCTTCTTTGTCAGGATTCCTGGGTTTAATTTAAATACATGTTTCACTTCTCTCCATATTTCAGGTTTATTGCAGAGTATGAAAATCAGGAAGCTTTTTGTTCACTTCATACATCTCTTCCAACAAAGCCAGACATCCGAACCCGACACAGACTCCAGAGTGATTATTGTTACACATGATCTATGGAGCAGATAAATTACAGCTTGATTTTTATAAGGTATATTGAGCCTGCAGGCTTCAGCAGAAACAAAAACAAAACAAAACTCAAAACCTTGGTTTAACTAGTAATTTGAGAAAATATGACAAACCTGACATGGAAGTCACAGAGCAAATAAATATGCACATCCATCATTTTGTAAAATAATGCCTTCACTAGAGAGACCTCTGCTTGCTGCAGTCTGCAGTGTAAAATTTCTTCATGGTTTACTGGCCTCAGATCCTGCTACACAGAGAATCAAGTTAGCTATAGTTGAAAGAAACAATTCTGTGCAAGAAAAACAGTGTTGCACAGTAAAATAGTGCACATATCAACCCTGTGAGTGAAAACTAAGTTGGTTCTAGGATATATTATAATATTCTTGGAATGTTTAGAGGTGTTTTTTCTTCACTTGCTAAAATGATTGGAGACTCTTTGCTTCTATTGTGAAATAATCTAGTTCCTAGAAATAAAATCACCCAGTGGTTATTGCAGATAGAAAATCCAACTTCATACAAAATACAACAAAAGGCAGTTTGAGAGTCATCATCTGAGCACAATAGTTTTGCTGGTGCACTGGAAAGGAATAACACACACAATTCTCCCTTCAGGAACTGGCTTTTGGTACCAACTTGTTTTTTGTAGTTTGCCAATAGTTGGAAGGTTTTGTGTGAAACTAAAGAACACCATCAGTGCCCTTTACATGAGATCTGCCCCTCAAACTGTCCCCTCCCTGTAGATTCAGGAACTGCAGTTTCCCCTGAGTTGGAGTTCACAACAAAATGTACCTGCTCAAAGAGGAGGCTGTTGTTTGGGCACTGACAGGATGGCACCTTTGACACCTGGAGGAGAGTTTTACACAGAGTTTAGGGGTTAAATCCAACAATTTATGTCAAACTGCTTCTGGATAAAGCACAGAACAGAGCCAAAATGCTCCACTCCTACAGAAGGGTCTTAATCAAAGCCACAACCCTTTTAATTCTCCATTCCTGCTCCAGTGTGTCCTTAGGGTTTTCTCCATTTCCAGGGATGCTTCTTGAAGAGGCAAGATGGAGAGGAGCCAGGTCACCACCACACATAACCATGCACAGCCCAGAGAAGGAGATGCTGCCCCATCAAAGACGTGGGTCTGTGACCTCCCAGATAACACAAAACCTGCATTTCCAGGCCCTGTGCTCTGTCTCCACTTTCAGAGAAATTCCAGTGCCTGCAAGAGAGTGGAAGAGCCTTTGTGTGCAAGTTCCCAATGTGTCAGATGTACAAACCACAAACTGAGTGGCTCATCCACACCAGAACTGCTGTAAATGTGAGGATACCCAGAATTACTGTTGTGAGTATCAGAGAGCTCTAACACCAAAGCTGGAGTGCCAAAAAGGGAAGACGAATAGATCTTCCAACAGATCAGGAAAAAGGGCTGAAAACCCTTTTGAAATGTTGATCTGACCCATGGAGCCTGGCTGGAAGCCTGCAGGAAAGTGTCTAAACTGGACCAGGAATCTGCATCTTCCACCCTTAACCACAAGATTGTCCTACATGCACAGCAAAGCCAGTGGTCAAGAAAATAAGCCAAATTTGACCTCTACAGAGCAGCTGATTTAGTCTGATCTTGTAGGTTTTGGTACCTAGGTATGGCCCTGCCTTAGTCTGATCCTGCAGTTCATGGCCAGGCAAACCTTACTTGGACCATAGTTTATCTGCTTCACTTGAATTCCAAGCTGCATCTTGCAGTTTAAAAGCCAAGTGCACGTTCACTGCTCTTAGCATTGCAAAACCAAAATGACTGGTTTGTGCTTCATCCATAAAATTGCCCGCTAAATATTCATTTTGGAATCATTACTCCAGGTGTTTGTCAAGGAAGATGTACAAAGCAGCCAGAACATGTTTAGCATTTCATGTACCAGGCTGAGCTGCAGGAGTGACAGGTAGAAAAATCTTGTTTGGACTCATAGACTGAAACCGTTTAATATAGAAGTCACTGGTGGACTATAAATATGGAAAGCCAGTGTGCCACATTTTTATAGATCCCCCATTCTTCTGCATGTCTTTTAAACATATTGAAACTTCAGAGAAGCTGTAGAAGTTAAACTCACCAATTTTTGTTTTGAATATCTGCAGTTCTTCAACAGGGGAACCTTCAGAAGTTCAAATGCCTGCACAAAATACACTTTATTTGCATGTACACTTAGATTAACTGATCTCACAAAATCCAACTCTGTTAATTTAGGCCAGGAATTACCCAATTTGCCCACATAATCTCAGCAATTACATATTCAGCTTTTTTTAAATATCAGACCTATGGTGTGATTTACATGGTATGTGATGTTTTTACTTAACCTCAAAGATATTAATCTTTATTAAAGGGGATGAGAGGCAAAGAAGGGGAAGTGAAGCTGGTGACAGATACTCTGACAGTGAGAAAAAGTCATTTATAAAGTGAACATCAGTAAACATTAGGAGTGACATATTGATATCAGCAGCCAGGAAACGGCTGGCTGAGCTAGGATAAGGTATTGAGCCTTACATTGTGGCAACCATATTTTTTTCCCAAGGTTGATCTTTTATATTTTTTAAAGAGAAATTTACTATTATGCCTCCCGCTTCCCCTATGGTAAAATGCCAGGAATTTGACTGAGATTTACTTAAAGTGACAGCAATGCCCCATTTTGTCCAAGAAAGATGATTACTAAATGTCACATCTATCTACTCTCATGTGGATCACTTATTTGACATGTTCGTGTCTCAGCTTCCTAGCAGTTTGCAGTATGTTTCCTGGTGCTCTGAGGCAATCTGAAATCTTTGTGGTGAAAACCTGAGCTGGCCAAAGGCAGTTCATTCAAATAAATAATAATATAGGTGGGATTTGCTGCTCTCTTTTCCAAGGGTGTCAGGCCAGAAAAAGGCATAAAAAGCCCACATAAAACCAGACCAAGAGCTTATGCTTCTGGTCAGGCTGCCAGAAGCCCATGCTGGTGGGATGCTCTTGCCATCTCAGCTGAAGTAGAACCACAGGAAAAAAAACAAATATTGGTGTTTAAGTACAGAAAATAACCTCATACAATTTACTTTTTTATTTATTTTTTAGGAAGTCTGAGAAACGGCACGGTCTGAACTAGGGCAGGGTGTGAATTTTCCCACTTTGCTGCAGGACCCCACTTTACTTAATTCCTGGAGGGAGAGATGCAAAACCCAGGTGGATGTGAGGGAACCATCTGAGGTGGTGAGCACATTTAAATCTCCCTTGCTGAGCCTCAGAAATGACCCAAGCAAAGCAAAATGGAAAGCAAGGCAGAAAAGCTTTTTGCACAAAATGGAACAGCAATCATGAATAATGAATGGATTTCTACCTTCTTTGCCATTTTAACTTGTCTTTCTTAGACCTTATTGCCTTCCAGTCCAGAAACGTGTCTGTAGATTAATTCATGCATGTTTTGCAGCAGCAGGTCAAGAATTAAGGTGTGTTCTGGAGATGTAACCTCCCACCAGAGCCAGCCTGATTCAGCAGTCTCCCAGCCAGAGCCAGGGAATGCTCTCACACAGATCCAAGCTCTGGGAGCCTCTCAGCAAGGCCAAGAGCTCTTTTTCCCATCCTATTCTAAAAATTTCTACCTGTCTTGTCCAAATACAGAAGTCAATAATCACAGGAAGGGCTTAAGATCTGAATGCAAGGACACAAATAGATGCCATGAGAAGGACACACCTTTGGTTTTTTCCAGCACTAGAGGTTCACAGATTGCCATATATTTATGAATATTGAGGTGCAAATACTACAGTCATGAAATACAGAGAGAATATTTAGTCCTGGCTTATCTTGTTGACTGTCCTGTGCTATCAGTGCAGTCATACTCTCAGCCAAGTGTGTTTCATCAGCCAGTCTAAGGGAGGTTCTGTAAATCCCAAGTTTTTTCTCTCAGACATTCCCTTTGATGCCCAGCTCCCAACTCCCACATGGACACTCACCTCAGACACAGTTTAGCTCCCAGAAAACCTGCAGGAACAGCAAAACCAACTCAAAATGAATCCTATGTAATAAGTGTTTTTTGGTTTTTGTTTTGTTTTGTTTTGTTTTTTTTTTTGGTGTATGGTGGAAGACTAAAGCCATTCTAAATGAAAGTGGAATGTGTAACTGGGTACAAGGTTTCTAAATAGGTGGCACATGTCAGTAGGCATTACAAGAGTGTCTTCAGGTGAGCCTTTGATATCAACTGCTGAATAGTTCAGTCAGAGAGATGCAACCAAGCAAGAGTTTCACTGCCTTGATTTGTTTTCCAGCTCAAATAAATCTGAATAGAATAGACTTAAATTACCTGTGATTTTTCTGCCTTTAAAAGGACACATAAAAGCTCACGAGATCACTGTGCTCCCTGGGGAAAAAAAAAAAAGGAATGGGAAAAAGAAACTAGGAAAACCATGAAAGATTCATTTTAATGGAATCCAGGTTTAGCTGTTTCATATTTAATAATGTTTAATATTTCATTTACTACTGGGGACTCACCTTTTTCAGAAGAATATAAGATTCAAGGCACTATTGTGCATTAAGATTTTATGTCTGACTGTAGCAATATTATAAGGGTTGGCATTGGAGCTGCTCAAGCCTTATGCAGAAAGCCTGGAAGCAACAAGGTTTCTTTCTTTTTTCCTACAGCCAAAATAGGAGCTGAAGCCCCAGAAAGTGGTGGGGTAGAGCTGTGAATCCTAGCAACAGGCGGGGAAAGAACTGTATGTTTCTTCACGTCCTCCAAGTGTTGGTGCCTTCTGGTACATCATTGACAGGAAGAGACAGAGACCATGGAAAGGCTCTCCTTGCTGATGCATCAACAAAGGGCACATTTTTTCCAGTGAGATGGGTGAGTTTTTGCAGTTTAGGGGGAAAAACAAGCACAGCAACACCCCACAGTTCATACTGTTGTTGCTGTTGCACTTCCCTTCATCACAAGGCACTGCCTTTTGGTGCAGGGTTGGTTTTTTTTAATTTTCTGTGCTCTTAGTCTTTTTTTTAAGCCCTTCTCAGTGATAATTTGGGCTTTTCTTTTTAAGTGAATTATGAAAATTTGCACTCAAAAGTGTGAGCATAGGGTTCTGCCAGAAAAATCCATCATTCTGTGGCCTGCAATGAAATCATGGGTGATAAAAGCTACCACCCATGTTCTGCAGAAAAGGAACTGAAACCAGAGCACTTTTCCTGGAAGAGGAGGCTCCTGTTAAATATGCAGTAGTCTTGTCTTGCCAATATTAAACTAGCTTTTCTTCCTAGAGGCCCTGTCAATACAGTTTGACCTCTCCCTGTGGATATTCTTCAGAGCCTGAAGCACTCAGATAATCTGAAACAGTCCCCAGTACCATCCTGGGGAGGTGGGTTCCAGTCAAAGAAAAAGTCACAAGCCTGGGACAAAGAGCAAGGTGGAGTTCCAGACTCCATCAGAAATGCACCATTTCCCAGCTGATGCCAGTTTGTCTGGGTTTGCCACCAGTTTTGCTCTTGGGAGAAGCTTGCAGACTTTTCCTGGATGTAAACTGTGGGAAGAGGGGCGTGGAGAAGAGCTGGGGTTGTGTAACATGGCCTGATGCTTCTGTTAAAAGCATAAATGTGTGGAAAGTAGCACTAGTGGGTTGTTGCCTTGGACTGGACCAGCTGCTGCAAAGATGAAGCACAGCCCCAGACAGAAGGTCGCAGCAGAGGATTTGGCTCCCAGCTCTCACCAAAGCTGAAGAAGGGTCCTACAAACCCTTCTCTCTTTTGGGACATGTTCAAAATTCACCCCCTTCCTGGAGCAGCTCCCTTCAAAATTTTCTAAAAAAGATTTCTTGCCAGGAGAGGGGAAGCTTTTTTATTATTATTAGGGGTTTTTGCTCGCAGTTTCAGTCTCAGACCTCATTGAAGGGTTCTGGCATTTGCATAACTTCCCACGGAAACTGAATCAATGTTTGACATCATGGAACAGAATCTCAGGCGTGATTTAGCATTAGTAAGCCACCAGTCATCAGCACACTGTCATTCCCCTATAGCTGACATCTTAATAGAGTCAGCCTCATGCACACACATGTTCACCAGCAGCAAATTCTCCTGCTCTGGCCATGCAGGAGCTTTTCTTTCAACATGGCTTGCACATATGAACATCCAAAAGACACTGGTCCAATATGATCAATTTTCAGGGCTCCAAATGCATTTTCCCTTTAGGTAAGAAGGCAATTTTAAGTCCTCTTAAATAATTGAAGATATTCCTGATACAATCAAAAGTCAAGCTCCCCAAGATGAAAATGTCTGGATGATGAATAAGTTAATGGAACTAAAATCCCAGTCGTGGCTGATTAGGGGACCAGGAGAGTTTATCAGAGATGGGAATGTACAAGTCCAGTCACAGCCTGACCTTGTAACGAATGAGAGCTGAAAAGCAATTAATTGAGAAATTATCAGGGAAAAGCGAAGTTGTATGGTTGGTTAGCTAAAGCAATATGTCAATGGGCCAGGGATTGATTTGCCTGGAATACCTCAAGGTCTCTGTTCTGATGATTCAGGACTTGAAGGAACCGGCCCGAGCCAAGCAATAAAAATAAAACAGGGTCAGGAGAGGGAGTCATCAGTCAGCACTGTGGATCATGTATTATTTAGCTGGTAGTTAAGGGAAATTATCAAACAAGAGCAGACTTCAAACCCAAGTTTTTTCCCCGTAGGAGGGGAAATGAAGGGAGGGGAAAAGAAAGTGTTCCATTGTACCAGCACTCACTGTCCTCAGCTCAAACACTGAGCTTGGGAGCTGGGTCCTGGGAGTAGGAGGTGCCAAGGCTGAGTGTTCAGAGAGGATGGTCAGTCCTGGCAGTGAGCATCATCTATTGCTGAGCTATTTCCTTCCTTCCTGCTGCCAACAGCTCCAGCAGATACCAGGACCTGTCCCAGGCCACCAAACTAACAGTGAACTTCTGCCCACCTGAACCTTGATTATATCAACTCATCCACACATCAGCTTCCCACATCCTACACATTTGGGAAACTTTTGGTGGGACCACAACCTGTGCATGTTGATCTGAGCTGTAAAATGTGTCTGCAAACACAGTTCTGCTCCCTCACATATGAATATAAAACACCCTGAATGAGACTGTAGTATCCTGTAGCTCAGGACAGCAGCAAAGCAAATGAAAACAGCAAAACCAAAGATATATGAAGTCTTCTAGAAAGATCAGTGGGTTGGGTGAGAATAGCTGTGTCTTGTGACAATTCACTAAATAACACTAAACTCTGTCTATCCCTTGCAGAAGAAAGAAGAAAACTCCCAGTACATGTTTCGTGGCAGGATCAGGGCCTCAGAACTGTTCCTTTTTGGGATCAAGATCCTGAGGTGCTGCAACAAAAATTTTTGTTGGAAAACTGCAGCTAGCTTTCCCATTAGGACAGTACTTCAGGGTCTGTTTTGTTTTTATAAAAAGGCTTTCTAAATACTTCAGATTTGATAGTAGGTCCTTTTTGTCATGTCCCCCACTAATCAATATTAGAACAAAGCTATGATTTTAGCTTGTTGTATTTCAATACGTCATGAATACAAGAAACTCCAATATTTCACTGCAAATAGCCACTGCTGATGCAAAAATAGGTTTCTAGAAGGAAATTCCAACAGCAATTGTGAGATAAAGGAACAGCTTTATCCTACTGCCTATGGACATATCTGAACACATTTCTGGGGCTCACAGCATGTCACGCTCCATGTAATGCATTTTCCATTTGTCCTGACCTGAGAGCTCTGCATTCAAGGAGCAGATCCCCAAGTGAATTCATCAGGAGGAATAATAACCAATGCACAAGCTTGGGCTGCTAGGCCAGCAGATCCATCCTGCAGTTGTCAGTGTGCTGAAATTCAGGATGGCACAAATGCAGCCTCCTTTGATTAAGAACAGCAATGTTTTCCCTATTTTATTGAAATGAAAGAGAAAGGATTCTTTTGGGGGTTTGCATCATTCCTCTCCTCTGAGGCCAAGGTGCTGCACAGTCTCAGTACAGCATCTGGGAGTTTAGGAGGTGCTGGAATATCCTGGCACTAATCACCTATTATCACCTTATGATAATTATCAAATCTGATTCCAAATAAATCCTCTTTGGAGCAGGTCCTTGGCTGGCCCTCTGCTCTGGAAAGTGCACGAGGTGCTGCTTGTGCAAACCCCCAGTAAAACCAGTGGAATCCCAAATGTGACCTCAGGCTGCATGAAGCAGTTAGCTGGGTGTAATCACAGGGATGGAATAAAGTCACACCACAAAAGGTGTGCTGGACTGCACTCTGATCTCACATAGCTGGGGGAAATTCAGAGATTTGGCATCTTTATTTTCTTCACAGTTTTCAATGGCAGTCAAAGACTTTCAGTACAAAGGCTGTGATGCTTTAAGATTGTCACAACATGGAAGAGCAGGAAAATGCCCAGAGTGGAGTGAGACAGTTTCTATTATAAATTAAATGAAGAAAGCCCAGCAAAGGCATGAAGCAGTTCACACCAGGTAGTACTGGTGTGAATTTTTGTGTGCCTGAGCCCACCCAGGAGGGGGAGATGGTCAGGTAACACTGCCCCACACCCAGAACTCTGAAGGAGAGTGATGGGTTCCCAGCTCCCCCAGACATTTCTTACACAGGTTCAGCCAAACCGTTCAGCTCCTCTTTTTTCTCCATGTCTTGTTAAAAGTGGAATCATCCTATTTTCATTCCTAGCATCTGTCAAGGCCCTGATGGTGGGTGGGATCCCAGTCCCAGGCACAACTGCAGTGGGTGTCTGGGAGCACTGGTGTATCTACCCCTCATTCTTGCAACAGCAAATTAATTTATGCTTGTGATTCTCTGGGAAGAAGGAAGTAATTCAAGCAGGTAGGCTCTGGGGGTCTTGGCTCTAAAATATTGAGTATTGGCCTCAAAAGGAGCTTGGTATGAAAGACAGGCTTAGTTACGTCTCTACATCGTGCATTTGGGCTGGATGCTGTTGTTGCAAAGGGTTAACAGACACTGCAAAACATTTCTAGGATGAAGTGCTAAGATTTAGTCTACTGAATTAATTCTTAAATTAGAACAGGGGATTTGCACATGATTTCTAAGGGAAATTATCTTCTGGGTAAAATTAATACAGGAGATGTTTCAACATCTGGAATGGCATTATTATGAGCAATGATTACCAGACATTGCCAAAAGAAAGAGATCACAGTAAACTCTTTCTTTTCCCAACCAAAGTAAGCTCTTCACCCTGAAGGGAGGAGAATATTTGCAGAGCCTTGGCTTATTTGGAAATGCACAGGAGGATTCTACATGAGAAAAAGGCTGCGTGCTTTGCTGATGGATGGTTGGGAAGCAGAACTGCAGGCAGGGAAGGTTCTCTCTGCAGGTGGGCTCCAGGCACCCGGCTGCCTCCCTCGCCTCTGAGCCCCTCATCAAAAATAGGTGCTTAATGCAGTGCTACAGCTGCCCAGGTGCTTCATGTTGGGAGGCTAAAGAGGAAACACTAGCACATGTGACATGGAAAACCTCCAAAAGGGAGAGTGGTCCTTCCACTCCTCACCCAGAGACCACAAAACTCATCCCAGTGCCTCATCTTCCTCCAGCCTTTAGAGGGATGGCTTTTCCCTGACGAAATTTTAAATAGGGCAGAGAGTGAAGCCAAAGCAAGACCTGCATCAAAACAATCACACCCCAGGAGGAGCTCATAAATATTTATTGTCCTTCGGTGTATTTCATTTTGTCAGGAAAAGAGGAGGGCGCTTGAGTGGGAAAAGGAGACCAGTGGCACAGTGCTCCTTTCACAGGGAAAAACACCAATGTTTAATTTAAAAGGGCATAAATATAAGAGAAATGCCTCTTTACTCTTGTGTTAGTAGCTGGCTATTAAATTACATCACAAGTGCTACGTGTGGGACCAGGCGAGTGCATGGTTATTTCTGTCTCCTAAACCGGAGTGCAAGTCTCAGCGTAATTACTTTGGATCCAAGTGTAATTACCAACTGATCTGCAGGAACATACACAGCAGTGACATCCATTGCAGGCAGCATTAGAGCCTGATGATAACACAGCATCATTAACACAGCTTAGCACTTCCCCCGGTGGCTGCGGGCCATGGTTTTCCTGGGAAAGGGCTCGGGGTTCTGTGCCCAGGAGCCACTGGAGATGCTGCCCCTGCCTGTGCAGGGGCTGGGAGCAAATCAGCGCAGAACACGACAAACATGATACCCTAATCATGGCAAATTAGGCTGGGACGGAGTTTTTTCCGAGATGGATCCCCTTGTTTTGGTATTTCTGAAACCTGCCCCTGTTTTTTTCCCCAGAAGTCCATGATAAGAAGGAGGGTGCTGAGTCCCCTGGGGTCATCACCTTTTTGTTTGGCTTTCTTTTGTTTTATTCTGCTTTACTGTGACAGCGTCATGCTCAGATCTTGGAATATTTTCTCTAGAGTTCACACCTCATCTGTCTCCTTTTGGAAGACAGTGGGTATAAGGATTTTGTCTTCTTTATTCTTTATCTTTTTTTTTTCCCAAGGCTGAAAGCATCACAGTAAACAACCTATTTATTCTGATGGTCCTGGAAGCTTTCTCTACACCTCCAAGAAGGTCAGAGAAATGATTCAGAAAGAGAAAAGGAGAGAAAAAAAATTCTCCTTTCTTTTCATAATTGCCTGTTTTGTTACCACACCTTCTTAGTGCTATGGTGTTGCAAAGACAATGCAATAGACCAGTGCAGAAATGAAGATGCACTAAAGAAAACGAAAATGGATTTATTTTTTTCAAGTTGGTGTTTTCAAGTACCCTTAGTTGTGTCCATTCTAGCTCATAAACAAAAACAAATGAAAAGATGATAAAACATAAATTGACATAATTTCTTGCAAGAAGTACAGAACCTAAGATTATACAAAGAAGCAAGAAAATATCTCCCAGCTTCTGTGGGTAGCAATGTATTTGCTCCCAGCTCAGGGTCAGTGATGGTAAAGTGAGATTGACAGGGCAACTAACCCCTGAAGGAGGTTTTCCATTTTGGTCAGTCCTGCTAGGCCATGCTTGCTGCTTTGAATGAGCTCAGTTGCACAGAGAGATCTCATTTTTTTTCCTGGTTCTGCTTATGTGTTGGTTTTATCTGAGCAGCTCTGCAGATGTCAGTGAGACACATTTTGTTTTGAGTTACATCAGCGTAAATCACAACTGATCCAGTGAACTCAGAGATATCCTCTTTGCGGTGAGAGCTGTGACACGAAGAGTTTGGTGCCACGGTGTTGTGACAGCTTAAAGCCCCTCCATGAGGAAACAAAGTCAGGCTCAGCACTGTCCTGGAACACATTACAAAGCATGTTTGTTATTGCACAGAAGACAGCATTTGCCTTGGCTGTGAACAAGAAACCCAGATCTGTAACAGCTAAGATTTCATCTCTACCATTTATCCAATGAGCTTCCCAATCCTCTTGCACAGATACCCTGCTGCTAACATAGCAGTCAAGATCAGAGCACTTAATCAATCACTCACTGAGGACAAATATGTGTAATCTAAATTAGAACAAACCCAGGCATATTTTATATGACAGCCGTACAGATTTTTAAGAAAAAGCATTGGCAAGAAAATTGCATGAGAACAAAATTGTTTTGTGTTTATGCTTAAAGTGGTAGATTTCCTAAAAGCTTCTGTGGCATTAGGTAGCCTTGAATATAAAGGGGCAAAATTCTGCTTTCACTGCTTTGATTTCCATATTTTCATCAATAAACCAGGGATGCATTTGGTCCCTCTGGCTCTGAAGCAGAAATCCTGCTGCAGACCTCAGTATGATGTAGAGTCCTTCTTAAAAACCTTTCATATTTTATGATCACTGTCGATTCTCTTATGATCAGTGTTGGTTCAGGCTTTCATGAATCAAATATCAGCTCGTGGAATGCATCTTAGAGCAACCTATTTGTCTGCAGGTAGCAAAGGAAAGTGGTACTTTGAAGAATAAACCCCTCTGCCTTCAGAACGAAGCTCAGGCTGAACAGGAGGCTGGAGCAACTTACAGCTTCTATTCAGGCTCCTCTCTGGGCATGCTGGGTGACCTTGTGTTCTCCCATTTTCCTCTGGGGGAGATATTATTTATCCCTGATAATAAAACACAGGATTCTTCAACTGCAACTCACGGTTTAATCTATTGTGTCAACTTACACAAGCTCCCTTGGAAAAAAAGAAAGATCAGAGGCAATACAAGGAGTAAAAAATGAAGCATCTTTAACTGAAGCCATACAACTTTCATCTGAGGTCAAGCCCACGTTGCCCTGACTCTGCAGGGTAGGATCTCCAGAGAGGAGCATCCCAGAGATGGCCTTTGAGAGTGGGTGGCAGCTCTTGCACAGCGCCCATCAGCCTTGGAGACCCTTCAGCTGTGGGTACAAACACAACAAGCAGCAGGAAGGCTGAGCCCAGCCTCTAACAGGGCAGTCAGCACTGCCTCCTGAAAGGAGGAATTCTGAAAAAACACTGGAAATGTCTGTGCAAACATCCCTTCTCCCTGCACCTCTGCAGACCAGGCTCTAAAGAGTCGCTCTTCTGGAGTTCTGTCTCTGCTTCTCCAGAAGGAGCAAACAGTCCCACAAAAGTTCACACATCACCAAACATCCCATGGAGACTGAATTTCAGTTTGTTGCCCTGTCTTGGGACTTTTAAATACCCATTTCAGTTCCTGCATGAGAGCAGGTCTGATCCAGAGTGCAGCAGGACTCATTTGCTCTCCTCTGACTTGGTTTTGGAGGGACTGTGAGATTTTCCAGGGACAACTGTCAAATTCTTCTCTCAGTCAGCTTGCTGAGGTGAAGCATTGCTGTCAGCACTGTTGGCATAGGCAGGTTTGATCAAATTTGTTAGGGAGCTGTTGGTAAAAGCAATGACCTAATATACTGCAGTTAAAGGCAATGATGAATACCTATTCCCAGAAAATTCTGGGAAAAGCAATACAAAGGACTTTGGAAAACTTTATTTTGGATGTCCAAGCAGGGATTTGCAGTCCTACTTGCTTAATTTTGCACCCAGAAGTCAATTATAGATTTTACTTGGATCTCTCAGCTTCAAAGACCAGATCTGAATGTGAAGCTTCTTTCTGCTTAAGGATAAAACAGAGATTCTGCAGGTACCAGTGACCTGGAAGCAGGATTCCCACTTTCCATACAATTTCCAGAAATCACTTTGCATTACATTTTGAAATTAGATGCTCAGTTAATTCCCCCACAGATCCCTGTTAGAGTGCCTCAGTGCAGGGCCTGGCTTTTTTTTTTTTTTTACCTAACTTTAATTTTTTTAACTTCTCAAGTTTTGACTCAGTCACTTATCTGGGAGGCTGCTGTATGAAGATGGAGGCCCCAAACAGAAACATTTTTCCCTTAACTGTCCCATACCACTGGGAATAATAATTCCTCACAGGGCTGTTGCACAGCTTGATTCATTAAGGCTTATGAAGTGCTTTTAGCTCCAGCACTGAAAGGCTCTGTGCAAGTTATTTTGGACTGCTCAGGTGTTAGGAGGAGAGGCGTTGCAGAAGGAATACAAATAAATCAAGAGAAACTGCCCCTTCCTTCCATGCATCCCCTGCCCCACACTGCTCTCCATCACTGTTGGTGTCAAACAGTTAATTTACAAGCCCAGCACTTTACAAAGCCCCTGGAGCACCAATTGTCCCTTGCTCATGCAACATCAGCTCCTCAAAACAGCCAGCTGAGTCTCTGGGGTCAGCCTGCTCCTGCCCTTCCCAAGGCAACTCCAGCCTCTCTCCAGAACCGCCTGGGTATTTATTTATTTTTGGACAAGTCAGATCCACCACCCCCCTGCAGCAGGATGCACTGGAATAAGCCCAGGGTGCAGGTGGAAATGTGAAATGTGCCATGTGCTTGGCTCAGGAGGGGACACTGGGTTGGGGAAGGTGACCCAGGTACCGCACTCATCCCACCACCCATGGGAGCATCCCCAGGCGGCACAGGGAGCACTCAGCCCGGCAGGACAAACCCGGAGAGCTTGGGCAAAGGAGCAGGCTGGTGGCTGGGGAAGGTGAAGGCAGTGGATCTTTCACACAGCTTTTCTTCCCCCTCCCTCCATCCCTCCATCCCTCCATCCCTCCCTCCCCCAGTCTCCCTCCCCTCCTCCAGTCTGTTGCACGGGAGCTGCTGGCCATGCTGTTCCAGTTCAGGGGCTCCTGCAACAGAAAAGATCAGCTGTTGGAGAACCCATGGAAAGCCCTGGGGGAGAGCCATGGCCGCAAGGTAATCAGCAGGCAAAGTTATTACCATTATGCTGCTAATTAATTCCCAGCTCATTACGTTTCCTGTGGCTAATTTGTACTCGCCGCTGATTTGATTAAACTCATCTCTATGCTAATAAATGTGTTTTCCATTTGTTTTAGCGACTGTAGGAAGAGAGCCCGGTATTTACATATTTTGACGTTTATCAAATAAAACGCGGCGCCTGAATTAATTCTGCTCTGATTTATAAGTGGAGGGGGGAGGAAGGGGAGCGAGGGGATGCTGAGGGTCAGGCGTGCATCGCGTGTGCGTGGCAGAGTGAGCCAGGGGGGCTGTGATGCTCCCCACATTTCATCCTCCCCGGCCCCATCCTGCCCAGGGATGCTCCACCTGCTCAGCCGCTCCCCTGCCATTTATTCCCCCTTCCCAGCTGAGTTTTGGGATGTGGGGCTTTGATTTGTAGGTACACCACACGGTTCAGCGACACCTCGTCAGGTGGATTTCTCTTTGTCTTTCAGAAATTGCTCTAAATGAGGATTAGGTTTACACTGCAGCACCTCATTATAAGCAGTGACTGTGTTTCCCAGTTCTGTTCATCAGGACTTGCTACAGTAATATCAGACAGCTTGAATTTCTAATCGGGGGGAGGAACAGACACCTTGCCATGCAGACAGATTTATTTTAGGGACGTGTTTTTCCCTCTACCCCAGTAACTTGCAGGGCAGAAATCTGCCCTCCAGCATCTGCCTTTTAAACCCAAGACTAACTCTTTAAGGGCAGATTCTCAGCAAGTGAAACTCCACTCAAAACACTCCTCCTGTTCCCCGCAGTTAACTGCTGCAGTATCAGTCTCCTCTTCATTTGGGGTAAATCCTAACAGAAAAGCACACTGAGAGTGTAAATCAGTGGGATTTGTGCGCTGACATCACTAAAGGTTTGTGAAATCCAGCCTTTCCTTTTCCCAGGAAAACTGGCAATGGTCACCAAGCACATCCCCTCTCTCTACATGTGTGTTCATACGTGTCATCTCCTGCTGGTGCTCAGACATCTCTGTCACACGGGACGGAGCCCAGAGCCTCGCAGACAGCGTGGACTGGGGAGGGCTGAGGTGGGAAAGGGAAAGGTTCCTCTTCTGGGACTGGAAAAGGCACAGTGGCTCAACAGGGATGCCTGGCAATCCAGGGAGATCTAACCCATCCCAGTCCTGCTCGGTTTTGTCTGGAAAATTGGCTCAACTCAACAGGGATTTGCTTTCCCTGTGCATGCTCACTTCGGGCTGGATTCTCTGCTTTCTCTCCCGGGTTCTCGCAGGTCGCACCAGCGCCTCGGGGCAGCCCACAGCTTTCTTTCACACTCCCAGTAAAAGTTTCCCAGTAAACAGGGGCCTCAACGATGCCAGTTCTCACTCTGGCAGTGAGACACCTTCCACCGCCGCTGCTTCACCCCAGGCAATCTGAAACAGCTTCATTGCTTAAGTAACAATTAACAACCCTGTCTTTTGGGAGCGCTTCTGGAGCGCTGCGCGCCCCCTGCTCCGGAGCCTGCGCGCTCCTGCCTGTAACCCGGACTGTGGGCATCCCCCAGCCCCTGCCACCCCTCATCCTGCTCTGTGCCAGGTGCTGATGGGCTGCACCGTGCTGCCAGCCCACCCCCAGAGCCCTGCTGTTACTTCCTCTCCTCTGGCCCTCGCTGTAAGGCTGCACCGCACACTCCTGTGATGCTGCTCAGGATGCACAGGATGAAGGTGTCCCACTGGCAGTGCAGCACAGGTCTCTCACAGGGTGATCCGGCTGTGCTGCCAGACGTGGCAGGAGGTCTCTGGGCTGTTTCTAAAGCAGGTGGCCAAAGAGGAGCTGGCAGAGCCCAGCCTGGCTCCCTGCTCATCTCCAGCCTGACCTGGAGCCCTGCCTTGCACCCAGAATCCCGGCAGCTCTGCAGCATTTCCAGCTTCTCCAGAACAACCAGTTAAGCCATGCAGCCGTGGATTGCTGGACGTTTCTCTTCCTACAAAACCTTTTAAGCCTTTGCAAAAGCAGGAAGTGTTATGGACAAAAAGCCCGCCTTGTTTCGCGTTAACAGCCTTTGCTTTTCCTGGCGAAGGTGGGACAATAGCCACACGCTGCATGGTATCAGTGTCACAAAGAACAGAACCAAAAGGCTTCAGCTCAGGACAAATAAAAGTAACATTGATTCCTTTTTATTTTTCCTTTTTATTTTTTC
>VXBI01003189.1:223963-240023 GCA_013397375.1 Toxostoma redivivum
TTTTTCTTTTTTTTTTTTTTTTTTTTTTTTCCAGCTGGTATCAATACATTAAACAACCACGCTGGAAAAGTGAAATTGATTCAAGGCCTTCAGTGCTCCCTGCCAAAAAAGCCTCCTGCAAGGATCTATTCTGTATTGAATTACAGTCTGGAAAAGTTCAATAGGTTATTGTACAAACAGAGAGCAAAAGCCCGTCAACAATGGAGCCAAAGTGATTGTGCAGCTCCTTTGTGCTTGCCAGCCCCGCGCCCCTCACGAGCTCGGATGTTAAATCAGTTTAATTAAAATGGTGGGCTTCAAATGCCTCACATTTTTTTAATGCACGTCCCTGTGTAAAGACATGTAGGCTGAGGTTTAAAGCTGCCTGCCTGCACTGACAGCCCCTCCATCCCTTTCTTGGTCCTAAACTGCAGCAGATTTTTACAGCTGCTGAGGACTTTGGGCAGATGCTGGGGCTGAGTAGAATCATCAGCCCCATCTGGAGCAGCCCTGGGTTTGAGCAGCACCCTCAAGCCCTGGTGTGTCCCCTTTGCAGGCTGGAGCTGTGCTTTGGGGCTCTCTCATGTTGAGGACTTGGCTGTGGGACCCTGCAGCTCCAGTGTCCCCCCTGGAGGAACCAGGTGCTCCCCAGAAAGCTGCAGGGTGAGGTCCCTGATGCTGCAGCAGGTTTGGCAAAGGGCTCACCACAGGGTCTCCTCCTCCAAGGAGGCGGGAGGCACTTGTGAGCTACATCAGGGTTTCTAAATCCCCCTCTCCATCTCTAATTAAGATTCAAATTGAGTATAGAAATCATGTGTAAGTAAGATGCTAATTATTAAAGTCATTGATCTCCCAGACAATAAAGCAGCCTTGCTTTTCTGGCCCTGCCCATGTTTTGAGGCAGCTCTGAGCCCTCACCATCGTAAATACCCAGGATATCTGGAATCCACATTTGAGAATTGTGAAAATTATTGATTTTATGGAGAGGTGAAGTCTCCATCTTGCTCTGAACAAAATCTCAACTCCAGGCCCAATCTCAGACAACCTTGGCTGCATGTCTGGCTCTCTTGATAGCTCAGCTCCCTGTAATGATCATCAAACTTTGGTCCCCCACCTCACTGGACATCTGCTTATGCCCTTGGCCATCCTTCACCAGTATATTTGTTTTCTCATTGGAGTAAGTGGGATTTACTATTCAGTGTATTAAATGGGATTTACTGCTCAGTGCATTTAATGGCTTCTTGTTCCCAAGCTGGACAACTTTCAT
The DNA here is from genome assembly GCA_013397375.1 of Toxostoma redivivum. Lineage (NCBI taxonomy): Eukaryota > Metazoa > Chordata > Aves > Passeriformes > Mimidae > Toxostoma > Toxostoma redivivum. The sequence continues at coordinate 225,210 of VXBI01003189.1, forward strand.
GGTTGAAAATCCCACCTATAGGAGTTGCAGGGGTTGGGGGAAAGGTGCTCTTAGTTTGAAAAAATATATGAAAGAATGGCTGGAAAATTACAGAGAGGGAAAATTCTGTGGAAAGCAGAGCACAACCAGTATGGGCTCAAGCTGGAAAGTGGGGGGCAAAGCCACAGGGCTGGGAGGATGAAGGTGGCCAGTGCTTTAGTGGCCACAGGAAAGACAGACTCACAAAAAAGAACAGGCTTGGGCTGCAGAAGAGAGGAATGCTAGCCTGGAAACACAGAGTGCAGCACCACACTGCACCAAAACGCTGGAATTAACATCAAAGCAGTCCTGGAGCAAATGAGATTACGGTATGCATGTTAATGAGGCAGCAGCACTAATCAGCCAGGATGCCTCACTGGGAGGGCTGCAGTGCCAACTTGTGATTTTTGTTGTCAGGCTGGACCAAGCTTCCATTTGGAGTGAAGATTTTGTTTGGTCTTAAAAGCATCAGTATTTTTGTGGGGTTTCAGGCAATCCCAGATTTGATTTGATTTCTTCAAGTAGATGTCTGGCCCTTCAGGGTACAGAGAAGAACTTGGAAATGGGATTGAAGTGGTCCCCAGGGCCAAACTGAAAACCACTCCAAAGCCAAGGAGCAGATGAAAGTTGCCCAAAATGCATTTTACTGTATTTTAAAACACTGTTATTTTTAAGCCAATCTCACCAGTTTGCAGGGCTGAGTGCACGGCTTTGCTTACAAAAGGCAGTGTATTTTTGTGCCAAGCTTTCCTGAGGAACATGAAGCCACTCAAGATATGAGGGGTCCAGTTCTGCTCACATGTGCAGTGGGTTTTTTCCCAGTGCCACAATGCTGGTTTTACAGTTACACTCCCCCATTAAGCTCCAAAACTGGAGCTTTTTAATGTCAAGAGCCCTCAAAAAAGCAGTTGCTTGGGAGATATGTGGTTTCAGGCAAAAAGCTGTAAAAGGGGCAGCCCCTCACAAGGGAGGTTTAGCTGGGCTGGGGAAAAGGATTGCAGGAAGGTGAGGGTAAAGAGGGAATCCTGAGGAAGGAAGGAAGGAAGGAAGTGAGATAAGGAAAGGCAGATAAGCTGCTCACAAGCATTAAAAGGGCAGGACCCACAGCACAGGACAGGCATGAGCCCTGTCTCTGCTTGAAACCTGGGGAGCTCCCAGAGGCCAGGGAACAGATTCATCTTGGTCAGGCAAGCTTTGGAGCAGGGTCAGGAAAAGGGAAGCCCTTCTGGGGCTTTTCATCTGTCTCTGTGCCAAAATAACCCCTTGGGAGCCAGAGGAATGTGGAGAAACAGCCACACCAGGGTATGAGATTGCTGCAAAGGTACAAACTGCTCTGAGGATCAGCCCCAGCCTTCTCAAGGTCCATCTCAAGCCCTTTTTATGGAAAATGCCGTTCTGATAAACTCCTTCTTCAAGGAAACCACTCTTGTTTTGATCTGTTTTTCAAACAGCCTTTCTTCTTGATTGGAGAAATTGGCTTAAATGAGTCTCTCTCCCTTTTCCTAAGCAAGGCTGCAATTCACTTCTGCTTCCTTCTCTTTTCACCGATAATCTCATTTGCTGAAATTGTGAATAAAACAGAATTTGAGACATTTGAGTGTTTACAGAGCAGAACAACATGTTTTATGTCTGAGTTTGCCGTGCAAACGTGTCTCTTCTGCAGGTGGCTCTGAGCAAGGCACAACGGGGGCTGCCAGAAGAGCCGGTCCTCAGTTCCCAGCTCTAGGCCAGCTCTGAGAAAACATTTCTTTTTGCTTGCTGGAGAGCAATGATGTGGCTCAGCTGACAAAAGCTTTCCTGCCTCACTGCAGAGGTGCTGAAGGAATGGGGTCCCAGGGCTGCCTCTATCCAGTGCACAGATCTGGACAGAGCAGGGGAGGAATGGGGGATCAACCAAACTGGGAAGGTGCAGATGTACCTCCCTTCTGCCACAGATTTCCATGGCTGGGAAAAGAAGCTGTTCAGTAGCACTTTCCATGCCAGGGAGATCATTAGCAAATTAATCATTTACTAATTAAACGGCATGATACCCATGTAAAGGGAATGTGATTACCCTCTTTCATAAGTCAGGAAACTAAACAGCTTTTCTGATTTTAGACCAAATTTACCCTTCTGGCAACCCCACAGTTTTGCACCATGGCCAAAGAAGATTCTTTAGAGCACCCACCTCTGCACCCTGACATGCACCTTGTCAGGATCATCACAGCCTGGTGGCTGTTCCAGGCTCCTGTTGGAAACTGCTGGAGGCTTGGCTGGTTTCATTCCATGGCCTTTCCCTGCAGAGTGGATGCTGGATGGTCAGAGGACCTGGGCAAGGAAATGGGGCTGCATCCTTGGTGGGCATCCCAAAGGCTTGCTGGGTGCATGCACATCCTTCACCACCCCTCAAGATGAAGATGAAAATCATCCAGAGTCAGGAGAAGTGACCATAATGAGACCCAAAGTCTGATCTGCTTCTTTTCACTCTTCTAATTTTATTTGGATCATGTATGGGAAATTAACCCCCTGCTTTATCCAAAATGAGAGCCCCTGGTAACTGGCTTGATCTGCAGCATATGAGCATGCATTTATTTAAAAAGCGAGAAGGAGTGAAATTGGGCAGGCAGAGCAATGGCAGTGCTGTTCATGAAGCCCATGGAAGCACCTTTTTCATTCTGTATTGGAAGCAAGTTTGGAATGCAAAAGAAAATTTATAATTTATATCCCAAATTATTGCATTGCAGGAATGTTTGTCCTTCCTAAGATCTCTCATGCCATCCCTACTACAATGCCTTCCACTGAAGCGGTCACATATAGCAGAAACTCCCCAGAAATAAAGCCAAAATGTTCCTCCTTTCTTCCCAACCTCGAGGGGTCCAGCTCAGAGCGCTGACACAGCGCAGCAGCCCAAGCCCTGTGCACCTCCAGAGCTGTACAGGTATTTACTTTTGCTAAGTGCAGCTCATTATTATTGCCTCCCCTGGAGCTGCAGTGCAATGGAAACTCATTCCCCAAGGCCTTGCCCAATAATTTTCAGAACAATATATTTTGCAGTTTTCTTTACTTTGTGTCCGGTTTCCTCCACTCAATCAATCGTGGGTGTCACGCGGTGAAGTGTCCTGCCTGCCGCAGAGAGAAAAGCTGGACTTTGCTAGGTGGATGTTTGCTTTATGTTGTATACACAGAATAAAAATTAATTCAGGAGCAGCTAGGAAAAAAAAAAAAAGCCCACTGAGATTAGGAGCACAGAGATATAATGGTCTGAAAACTAAAGCCTTGCTGACTCCAGGAAAGTAAGCAACATCTAAGGCGGCTCGTTTCCCCATCATAACTCAATACAAATAAAGAGAAGAAGGTGGATGGAAATGGAGTAAATTATTTCACTGCCTAGAGCGACAGATGAGCAAAACCAACTGGGCTGGCTTCTCCAGGCTTTCAACACTTTTGCATGCCTTGAAAGACACCATATTCAGGCACCTGCTATTGAACTTCATGGTGGCTGGACATCCAAAGGTTCCAGCAGCCAGGCATCCCGGTATGGCTTCCCAGCTCAATTTCCTCAGTAGGATTTTGTAGGGATAAGGTAGCACAGGGGTGATGTCCGAGAGCCTCCTCATCCATTCACTGCCCCTGGGAAAATGAGGAAGCTTTATCCTTTGGGCACAGAAGCAAAATGTGGTTTGTGTTGCTCATAAGGGATTGTATTTGGGCTGTTGCTCCTTTCAGAGGCTCCTGCCCAATGCCCAATGCCTGTGCATGCCCAGGACAAGCCCCATTTTTCTAAGTCATAGTACATCTCTAACGCAACACAAACTGAAAGGATGCTGGAAAGCCATTGGCCTTTATTGTTTATTAAGCTCCTTGTGCAGGCATAATTTCAGACTTTGATTTTTTTTAGACTAGACCACGTCACCTCTGTGTTGCACATCACAAAGCCCACAAAGACACCGCTCCTTCTGCTAAGGGATGGGAGAAGCACAGGGAAAATCCCACTTTTGTTACTGAAAGATTCTGTGATTCTATTTTTTTTTTTTTTAATAATAACAGTCACATTTCTAAACAGCTCTTTATTAAACCGTCCAAACATATCATCTGCACTGGAGGATGTAAGGGCTGACACCAGACAAAACCATCAGATTGCTCTGAGAAAATGCACTGGCTTGTCTTGACAATTTAGGACTCTGTGGATTACCCTGTTCATATTTGCTGTTGATTTTAAGACTGAAATTTGCAGTATGAAAACAGACATGTCCAAGAAAGCATTGCTCAGCTTAAACTTAAAAGGACAGAGATGCAAGATTACAGCAGAGAGATGCAGCTCCTGGCTCCCAGCCCTTTCTTAGGAACCAGCTTTCACTTTGCCTTGGGCTTTTGGTCTATCAGCATCTAATGAAAGATGACAGTGCAGGCTCCCTTAGGGGCTAACGTGGGCAATTTCAGCTCTGGCATTTTAATTTATCTGTAACCAGCAGTTTTCAAAAGGGTAGAGCTAAAAAAGAACTTGGCTTGGTCACACACATACACAGACCAAAAAAAGGGGGGAGTTGTGACATAAAATGCATGAGGAGGTTTGCTTGGGTTTAACTCCTTGGGCTCCTGCAAGGCAGGAGCTGGAACCTGGAGCCAGGCTGTGTCCCTCAGCACTGTGCTTGCTGTTAACCCCATCCACCAGGAAGCTGCTTTTCCTCTAGGTGAAGAGAACTCCTCCATGGTTTATGGCTGTTGGTTTTAGTGCTGGGCACATCTACTTTATTCCTGACAGTTAAGGTCTCGGCTTCCCGTGTTTATTAATCCCCAAAGTTGCATTCAGGCACTGTAATGGCAAAAGGTTAGCTTAGGATCAGAAGCAGCCATAAATCCAGAATTAAAGGCTGTGGGTTGGTTTCCAAGTCACCCCTTGGGTGCTGCTGCAGGAGTCAGAGCCTGCCAGGGCATGAGCACTCACACACTCACCCCACGTGTGCAGCAGGGATGAGAGCAGAGCTCAGCCCCAGCCTGCCCTTCCCATGGCATTTTCCTGCCGTGTTTGCTGAGACCCCACTGCTGGCAGTGCAGAGCTGAGGGTTCTCGTGGCAGGCTCGGTGCTGACGCAGCCGGGGCTGCTGAGTGTGCCTGGCACAGCTTCACATCCGACCCTCATCAGGAGCTTTTGACTCCACCATTTATTTGTTCCCTGGCACGTTCCACACGCCCTCCAGGCACCTGGCGAACCTCCGGGCACCCGGCATCATCAGCGAGCTCTTGAAGGGTGAATCCAGCCCAGCCCCGGCTGCAAAAACACTTCATTCGGGAGCCAAAGGGTTAAATCTTTTATTTATTTCATTATTTACTTTACTTCTTTCCGGGGAAGAATTTCACTTTGCCTTTTTATTTTTTTTTCCTTCCTCCCTGCTGCCTCCAGAGGACCAGGTGATTCCAGGCACAGCTCTAGCAGATGGTTTTGGTGGTGGAAAGCACAAGGGGATCGCTCCCAGGAGCTGCTCAGGCAGTTAAGTCAAAAATGAAGTGGTGCATGCAGCGTGCCATGGCCTGGACAGCTCCCAGTGCTCCCCTCTGTACAGGCTGGCCCTGTTTATACACCCAGATTTCTCTGTGCATGATCCAAAATCTGCTGGAATTGGGGAGCAGCTCTTTCCTGAGCTCCCTGAGCCAACTACAGCCAGAGCACACAGTGTATGAACCCCAGTTCTGGCACCCCTTTGTGATCCTGCCCACTGCAGCATCACCCTGACGTTCCAGCACACGCTGGGCAATGCAAACCTGATCATGCCAGAGACTAGGAGATTATTTCTTTTTAATGTTTACACATTCTAATGTAAAACCTTCACCTTACACCCATGGCAAATATTGCCAAAGTTGTGGAGTCAGGAAAGCAAATCCATATTTTGTCAATATTAGCCTGATAAATAAAATTTGAGAATTAAATGCATTCTGTGCTTAGCAAATGAAAATTAATTTCTGATACGTGAGAATTGGCTATCTTAACAACATATCCCTTGTTTTAGTGAGATAATCTAGAGCTATATTAGGAAATACAAACATTTTTGAGAAGAACTATACATAATTTATAGAGAAGCAGGTCTGAATTAGCTCTAGCATTGCCCTGAGTTTTCCTACAGTCCATAGGTCTGGGTCTCAGCTGTGCTCATGGATCTGCTCCCTCTCTCTGATGAAACCTTCTCCCAGAAACAGTTAAACACAAGAAACCAGAAATGATCCATAAATTAGGTCTGGCTATAGGTTCAAAATCATAAGTTATGGCCTATTGACCCCATACTCTGAGGGGAAATCAGAAGCATTTTTCTAAAGAGCCACCACTGGAGGAAGGGAGGTTTAATATATGGCACAGCAGAGCCCAGCTGCAAATAAATACAGCACTGCATAATTGCAGGGAAAATCAATAAATACCATGGTGGTTAAAATAAAGATATGCATATTGAGGATCCAGGTTTGTGTGTGTGAATGGTTGTTTCCCCAGAAGCAGAAGATTATTTTTTTCCTGCATTAAAGCCTCTAAAAACAACAAAGGCAACAGCTCCTGTGCTGCCCCTTTTGCAAGGAGCAAGTTTCAGCTATTGTTTCCCTCGGAGCAGCTCTGTGGGGTCGTCATTATTACCATAATTAATAAGTGCAGTTTGCTCATTTGAAAAATTCCAGCAACATTTGCCGCTCAGGCATCGCGTCAGCGCGAGACACGAAAAATCGCTGTGACAACTGTTCTGCAAGTTCAGGTTTTATTGACGAGCTCCACAAAGAGATGAAGCCCAGAGCAAGTCCCTTTTCACTTTAATATTTAAACCTCTTTTAAGAGGACGTCAATACTAACTCCCATAATTGATGCTGACAGGTGACTGCCTGACCATAAAAAAGGCAAGCGATAGAATTCAACAAAACCCTAAATAATAACAACCAGGAGTTGCTGGTCAGTGCAGTGAAGGACACTGGGATGAAGGGACAAGCTCTCCTGCATCCCTGATGCATCAAAGGGGACCTGGTGATTCACCCAGGAATGGATGGCACCCTTTGGGCTCAGCTGATTTTGTTCCCCCAGGTAAATCTCTGCATCTCCTGGATGAGAAACCCATCCTTGCTCAGCCTCCAGACCAGCCAATGCTTTTAATAAATAAATACCAATTGTAGCTAGTTAACCTCAGGATTTCCAGCATTAAAGAGATTTCCCACAGGAGCAAGAAAGCACTAAAGGAATGGATAAATGCAAAGTTCATAGGGAAGAGGACACAGCCCTTTGTGAGAGGGAAATAACCAGAAAGTGGAAACAGACTCCAAAACTAGTTATTTACTGGACATAGCTTGCTGATTTTCATTGATCTTATTCTTAGAAATGAGTGCATTTTTTTCTATTTTTCTATTTAAGATTTGGGTTAAAAGTAGTTAGAATGTGAAGCCAAGTTTTAATGTAAAGTGCTTGATGATCTGAGTGGTGGTGCTGTCTTTGCTCCATGTACAATCCAACCAGAAGGAATGACACAGTAGATCAATCTCTTCATTTATTTAAATGGAGATATCATTTTGCTGGCTTTGAGTTCTACTAATATGCAGATCATAGCATAAGCCCAAAACTAGAGTGATAATGTTTTTATTAAAGCTGATAAAAGTATTTTGAATTTTTACTTTTTCTTAACTTTTTGAAATTCAAGGGAGGGAAAACACTAAAATACCTTATACACATTAAAAAATGTTCACTACAGGGAAAAATATTTCATTAATAGAAAATTGGGATATCTAAAATGAGAAGTTTAATGAAAAATTTACTGGTGACAATATTGACTGCATAGACAGAAAGTTTTCTGAATAAACCCAAGGCACTGCAGCAAAGTAAAAAAACCACTCATCCTTCAGCTAAAACCAGCACAATTCCTCCCAGCACCCCTCTCCCAGCAAACAGCTCCTGCTCCACAGATATTTAACCAAGACATCCCAGCCAGCCTTCTTCTCTATATTCTTCATGTTTTTTCTGTGTGGGTTCTCCAGGCAGTTTTTCCTGCTTGCAGAAGAAGATGCACAGCAGAAGATTTGGGATTAACGAGACAATAAAATGTCCCAACTGCTGTCGTGTAGCAGAGAACAGGGCACAGATTTAGAGCTAACAACAGAAAATAGGAGAGTTCTGGAGCAATTAAAGCTGAGCAAAACCCACCAAATGCTGGAGAAAATGTAGTGGGGGGAAATCACTGTGGTGTTACGAGCCTAAAAACAAAAATCAGTGTTCTTCTTGTTCCCTGCAAGAGTCTCACAAGTAGGGAAGAGCTGTGCCCAAGACTCTGGCTGGCTGCAAAATAAAAGATTAGCAGTTAGATCCTTATAAAAAATGGGACTGGGAAGCTTTTGTTTAAAAGGCCCACTTGAACCAAAGCTCTCCTGGCTGATTGCTGCTGTTAGGGTTTGAAATTGCTACTATTGTATATATAGTATTTAAAAGAGAGATGACCACTAACATGAGCTAGCTGGCAGCAAATAAGTGTGCTTTAAATAATCAAATTCATTTCTACAACAAGTGATACTAAGTTAAAGCTGTATTTGTGTGCAGATGTGTGTGTGTGTGCCTATGTGTGTTAGTAGGCAAGGAAAGAGGCTGCTGGTGAAAATTTGGTGAAAATGCCTCTGCTTCCTCTTAGAGTTTGTTTTTTTTTCCATCCTGGCATCCCAAATAAAATCTCCTCTGTATTGTACACTGCTGCTCTGTACAGTAATGCCTTTGTTACCACTATGGCTCTTACTTAAGCATCTGACTACAGTAATTGTTTTATACATTAACTATACTCCCTGATGGTTGCCCTATTATCTCTTTTTTTTTTTTTTTTAAATGGTGCTTGTAGATATTAGCAGCTTGATTACTCATTTTATTAACAATTTCAACACTGTGTCAGGGTTGATTTGGGAAGTGGGGTGGTGGTGTTGGCAGTGGTGGGGTTGAGTTTCTGTGGTGCTTTGGTGCTTCACAGCAGCTCCAAAGCCTCGAGGAGATTCAGATTCCATCCAAGTTGCATGTTCACAATCCATAGGATGGAGACTCTTGGCTGTAGAGAAGCATTTGCATTCAGCTGCTATCAGGGCCAATGCTAGGCAAAAGTGATTTGTGGAAAAGAGGGGTGGAAATGATGGATTAGGAAAGGGAGAGGGATGCACCAAATCACAGTGAGGCAGTGCCACAGCTCCTGGTGTGTGTGTGTGTGTGTGTGTGTGTGTGTGTGTGTGTGCATGCAATAATGAGGGAGCTCAGGAAGGCAGCACCAAATTTAAGAAGTCTGTGCACCTTTCAGACTTGAGCCATTTCCAATGGGAAGTGGAAGGGATCAGGCCCTGGAGGGGGCAGGCGAGGTTTCTGCAGCACAAAGCGCTTCCCTGCCTTTGCTCATGCGTCACTTCTGTCATCAAAAGGAAAATCAGAGTCTGATGCCAGTTATTAAATATCTTCATTATAAGGGCATTCCTTCCAGCTGACTTTCAATTTTGTTGTATCTGGGGGCCCTGTGTTAATAACTGCGTGCTAAGGACAAGTGTTCTTAAAAAACACTGACTATTGAAATCCTTATAAATAATATGCAGCTTCCTGCTCCTGATTGATAGATATATTGTACAGCAGAGCCACCATAAAGGCAATAAATACATGTACTGTGAAGGGTCATGAGTCTCAAAATTAAATCGAATGCAGAAATTGAGTCTTGACAGAATCTGAAGGGATAATGTCTTAGCTTCTCCAATTACGCAGTTCAACATTTGGATAAATCATATGAAAGTAAGTATTTAGCCCCATTTTTCATAATCACTATTAATGAGAACAAAATGGGAGCTGAGGGCAGAGGGAGAGAGTTCTGACAAGATAAATAGCATATGGGGTGTGTTGTCAGCCACAGAAAAATCAAGACTGTTTAAACCCCCTAAACAGCAGGAAGGAAAAATGCAAGGAAAAAAAAATATAGAAAGAATAGTGGTCATGTGTTATTATCAGCGACAGTCTCTGTGTCAAGATATTTGAGATCTGCCTTCCCAAACAGCACTTAGGGCACAGAAATATCATCTAGAGCTCCCCAGGATGGTGTGAATGACTGATATCCAGAGCACAGCATTTAAATATTGCTGTTTGCACTCTGCAAGCAGCACTTAAAAACACCACTAAAAAAAATCATTAGAAAACACACAGATTTTTCCCTCTGACTGGTCCCTGTGGGTGCAGGACAGGTGGCTGTGTACACCTTCAGTGGCCACCTCTTTGTGTCAGGGCAATAAACCCAGGGGAAATAGCTTTGCTTGCACAAGGTTTTTTCATGCCAGGACATGCACAGGATGTGCAGGGCTTAAAGCAAGGAGAGGAGGGTATAAATTCCACAGTCATTTTCTATCATCTTGTCTGTCTTTCCTGCTTTTCAAGTTGAAATCACTTTAAGCATCTGCGGCAAAATTATTCTTAGAGAGTCTCTCATTAAATTAGATGTCTCTGAATTGAATTCATTTCCACTCCATTTTGTCAGCTGCTAACGCAGCGAGAGCCAGATCCTGCTCAAATTGGCTTTGAGGTTTGGTCCCTTTTTTGGGGGAGGAAGAAGCTGAGGTTTCACACTTGTGCTGAGTTTTTCCCCACCCTGAATTCCTGCCCTGCATTTTGAATTCTTAGGGGGCAACCGCTGCTCTTGCTCAGATGCTGCCAGTGCTGAACCCTGATGTTACAAATCCTAATGACTCACTAGGAACCAAATTATATCTGAATATTCCTACAATACAAAGCACAAGGCCACCTTTTGTCACCGAATTAGAGCTACAATATCCCCACGAAAGTCCCCAGCAGTCTGCTCTGAGCCACACATCCGCATTCTGTGCTGCTCCAAAAATGAGCATTATGCTCTAAACCCCTGCTTTCAGCCATAAATATCCCAGCAATCCAGGGGCAAAGGGACTGTTTCCATATCTCATGCAACGTTAGCAGCTCACAGATTAAGCACGTGGGGCCTGGGGGATTATCTCCTTGAATCAATATAAAGCAGGGAAGCAAACAAACAGCTGGCCGGGTTCCCCAAAATAAAAGCGTTTGATTGTGGCAAGCTTCAAAGCAACTGGTTGACACGAAATAGGTTGGGTGCCCTCCCCTGCTGTGCCCGAGGAGCAGAGGGTAGCAGGGAAATAAATAAACATCTAAAAATTACTGCTTACTCCTCCCCCAGCCGACAAACCACCTCCCAAAGAAAAGCAGGGAAGCAAGGAAAAGCGCCCCAGAACATATGGCAGAATCAAGCACAGGATCCCCGCAGGTTTGGGTTGTACAAGTAAATATTAATCTGGGGGGGATACTGGGGGCTGAGATCAAAAGATCTGCTCCCGTTTCTATAGGGAAAAGGAGGCTTTGATGTCACGGCGTCTTCCCTGCGCCACCTAATGAACTGAAATTGTGACACAGTGACATCCTGCAAGGTTTGAAAGCACTTAGCACAATGACACGTCTGTGGGGCTTGCTGCTCTCTTTTTCCAGCAGCCTCCTGTGCCAGGGGGAAGGGTTCTGCTGGTGAGGGTGGGATGGAGACAGAGGGGATTTGGGAAGTGAGAGGTGAGTGCTTCTCGCTCGGCTGCACAGGAGGAGAGCTCCAGGGACTCACTCCAGGCCATGCCTGACCAGGAAAGGATGGGGTAGGGATGCAAACACAGGGATGCAGCTCAGCAGGCTGGGCACAAGGCAGAGGATGAGTGAGCCCAAAGCCCCCCATCACCCAAGGCTGGCAGGATCAGAGCCATCCTCACCCCACACTTTGTGCCCTCCACAGCCAGCTGGAGCCACAGCATCCTCAGGGGATGATGGACATGAAAAGAGTTTCAGGAAAATGCAGAGAGGAAGGATGAGCTCCTTGTCTGGTCCTTTACAGGCAGAACCTCCTCTTGTTCACTTCAGGCCACAAAAATATCCAGCAGGTAGAAAAACCAATCCCACGCAGCTTTCAGCCTGGGCTTAGTCAAACAAAGGCCCTCAATATTTCACCCAGGCTCCCAGAGAAAACCACTAGAACAAAACCCTGTTCCCCCATCCCAAGGAGGGCAGGGGAGAGCAGGGAATACCCTGCATGGGATGGGCACAGCTGCCCAAACCCCTGTTCTGGATGTCATGTGCTCCTAGGGAAGAAACCAGAGAGAATGAAAATAAAATAAATCCTGATAAACTGTGAAGTGAAACTCTCAGGGCAGGCAGAGAGGGAGGAAAGATGTGGAAGTGGGAGGAGGAGATGGTTTTGCTAAGAAGATGACTCTGGGTGATTTTGGGTGGATCTCCTCCATCAGGAGGTGGTGGCCCTGCCATTGCTTGTGGGGTGGTTTATTGGTTTATTCAGCATCTCCTTACCCAACCTGTGGCTCCTGGCAAGGACATAGATCCCAGTAGACCCTGGGCAACACCACCAGTCAGGGTTGCACACAGTGCTCAGCCAACACAGGGTTAAATCCAGTTTAAATCCCAGTATTTACTCCGGATTAACCCGGGGGAATTGAGAGCAGCATTTAGCCCTGTGTAAAAGGGTCAGGCCAGGATTTCAAATGCAGAGGAAACCCAACAGCACTACCCAGTCAGGGAGCCACAGAGCTGGGTAAGAGAGCTGGTGAGGCAAGTTAGGAAATATAATAGCTGCTGAACCAGGCAGGGAAATGAAACTTTATTTAATCATCTGCTTTACTTAAATCATGGCAAGGAGATCCATCTATTCCTTGGACTTGTTTGTGCTGTGAAAGCTCTGAATTGCCACGATGCAAAGAAATGGTTAGACAGAACCAAAGGAGTGATGCTGAGCTGCAACCTGCCTTAAAATGCTGCACCCACATAGAGAGAATAAAACCAGGAATCAGGGGAAAGAACTCCATGGCTTTTCTAAAAAGTGTGGTGTGATCACTCTTCAGCAAGACACTGGGATTAAGAAGGTATTAATGGGAATGACAATTTAATGGGTTTTAGCAAAGCATCATGACTCTGTGACACCACCTTTCCAAAAAATACCATATTTGGGTGTGTGCCCATGGAAATCCATGTACAGACATACCCACAGGCACAGCAGGGAAACCTGTAAGGACTCTGGGTGTCATTGGAACAGTGTGAACACAGCACTGGGCTGTCCCAGGGAGGGGGACAGAAATGCACCTGCATGATTTCATCACCTCATAGGTACTCAGAGGAGTTTGCAATAGGGCTCAGGCATCCAGAGCCCCCCCTGAATCAGGGGAGAAAGGCAGGATAGCTCCCAGCACACATCCACCCTTGTGGGAAATAGGCTCTGGAGCAAGGGAAAGGATCAATCATATGGAACTACTTTTATAGGAAAAATTGCACAAAACAGACTGGGGCTGAATGCAGCTCCAATATGCTGTGTGTAGAAATATTCAATAATAATTATTATGATAATAATAATGACAACAATGATAATACAGAGGGGAATGGCTCATCTTGAGAAAATTATTGCAGCTTTGGGGTAGCCTTGGGGTGATGACTCCACGCAAGGTCAGATCATGGTGCTGTGGTGGCCAGGACAGGGTGTCAGCACCCATGGGCAGCCCCAAAGACCACCCATCACCCTCCTGCACCACCCTGAGGGGAAAGCACCGAGATGGGAAGTGATAAAAACCTGTGTCTCCTGGAGGGATGTTTTTGGGTGTGAATTAGAGCCTCACCAACCTCCAGCAAGATGCCCCTTCCACAGCATGGCAGCTCTGATCTAGGACAGGTTTCCCTTCAGAAATGCCATTCCCCAAATCCCACTCAGACTCAGCTAAGATGCATTTCATTTTTTATTTTTTTTCCCCCAAATAAGTCCTATGCAGATTCCACCCTCTCCAGGTTAACTCCTGCAGGTCCAGAACACACTAAACAACTTTAAGGGCTTCAGGGGGTTTTTGGTTGTGGGAATCCTAAAATTGTGAGACATGACACAGCACCTTAGTGAGACTGTCTGGCAATTTGATTTTAAAAAATGGCACAGAGGTCTTATCAGCCATTTTCCTCATCTTTTTGATATCACAAGACTTCCTCACATTAAAGAAGTGCTGTTTGTAGAGCATTAAGGGTGTTGTACCAGTCTGCATTAAGAATGTAATGTTTACTGCAATTTCCCTTAGCTCATAGCTGTATTTCACCAATAAAGTGTGAGTTAACCAAAATCCAATTTAACCAGGAATATCACTGAGTAACTCCCAATAATTTTATATTTGATTTGTGCTGACAGCAGATGTGGCCATTCCCTTAGCTGGGCAGAGGGACAGAGAAGGGGACACTAATCTTTCTGCAAGCTTGCCATGATGGATACATCTGCGCTTAAATCAAGGCAGCGATGCTGAACTAAAAGTTCAAAATCAGGATGGAAGAGGAAGTTCAGAAATGATGAGAAGCAAGTTGCATCATCAGTTCCTGCCAAGTCAGTGACTCAGGATGGTTTTAGAAATCCTGAACACGGTTTAGGCATCCTGCTAGAGATATGAGTCCTGAATGGGAATCCTGTTCATAACCCTTGTTTTGCTGCATGGATAACACAGGAAAATGCATCAGCCAACCCCAAATGATGATCCTGCCACTGCAGAGACGTGAGGCTGATCCTGACATGGGACAGAGAAACCCCCCACCTTGGCATGGCATGAGTGGGATGTGGCTGCAAATGGAGCTGGCAGGAGCCAGCGGGGCGATTCCTGTGCAGGGTAGCTGGGACGGGATGCTGGGTGCTGGGAAGGGGCACATCCTTTGCATTGAAACAGGGTGTGCAGCACCCTGCCAGCATCCATCCCACAGCCATCCCATCCCATCCCATCCCATCCCATCCCATCCCATCCCATCCCATCCCATCG
>VXBI01003189.1:240051-274523 GCA_013397375.1 Toxostoma redivivum
CCGATCCCATTCCCCGATACCGATCCCGTTCCCTGATCCCGTTCCCATTTCCGATCCCGATTCCGATCCCGTTCCCCGATCCCGATCCTGATCCCGATCTCGTTCCCGATCCCGATCCCGATCCCGATCCCAATCCCGATCCCGCTCCCGTTCCCGCTCCCGCTCCCGTTCCCGTTCCCGGCAGAGGGGACCGTTCCCGATCCCGCTGCCGCCGCCCCGGCAGGCCCGTGCCGGTGCTGCCCCCTGCCGGCGCCGCGCGCCCCTGCAGCCGCCCCGGTTGCCGCGGTAACGGCGCGGGCGGAGCGGCGGCTCGGGGGGACCGGGGGGGCAGAGGGGACAGAGGGGGACCGGGGGGTCCCACCCCTGCTCTGTGGGGCCGTCCCGCCGCCGGGGCTGGAGCACAGCCGCCGGGGCAGTCCCGAGCGAGCAGCGCCATCCCAGCTCCATCCCCGGTCCGGCTCCGCATTACTCGGGAAGCGGCTGGAGCGCGGAGCAGATTTCCATTCTGTGTTGGGTATTACCTTAACACCGGCCGGGCCGGGGGCAATGCCGGCAGGCATGGAAATATCCCCGCTTCCGAGCATCCCTGCTTCCCAATATCCCCACTCCCAACATCACCGCCTCCAAATAATCCCTGCTTCCAAATGCCATCACGGCTCCCACGTGCTCTGCTCGCAGCTGCTGCTCCCCCGCTTCCCCCGTGCGGTTTTTCCAAGCCCCCCGAATGACCAGCCTGGGATTCCCCCTCCTGCCGTGTCCTGGCCCCACGGTGGGAGCGCGGTGGGAATTGGCCCGTGGGTTCTGGCGAGTGCTGGCCCGTGCCCTGGCCCAAAGCGGGGTGCCCAGCACCGGCAGCCCCCCTGGCTCTGCCTGATTGGGATTCGGGCCGCAGCAGGCGGAGGAGAGCTGAGCATCCCGCCCTCCGTGCGCCCGCCCCGAGTTGCAGCCCATCTGGATGGGGAACAACGGGCCGGGCGCTGCCAGCATCTCTCCGCCAGCGCAGGAGAGGGATGCAGAAATGCCGGCAAGAAGGAGGGAGGTTGGGATGCGCGGGATGGGAGCGGTGGTCCCAGTGAGGCCACATCCCCTTGCTGCAGCTCCCGATCCCCCAAGAGCATTTTCCTGCCTAGAGAAGGTTCCCTACTCCCATCTCTCACTGCACAGAAGCATTACAGTTTGCGAGGATTTCCCCCCCATAAATTAGTATCTTCCAGCTGTTTCCTTCCACATAAAATCTCTTCTATTTCTTCTCTTATTGCTTTATATAAACAAACACAAGAGCGGCTCGTTCTAAATAAAGTTATTTGTCTAAGTAAATTAATATATCATATTCTCTCCTGAAATATAGAGAGCTATTTGTCTCCAGAGAAATCATGTTGAGTGACATAGTATAACCCTATTCATTTGCATATGCAGATATGTCTAATTATTCAACTTGCAATTAAAGGCTTGTGTGTCAGCAAATGAGACTAATTAGAATCATAGAATCATGGAATCGTTTAGGTTGGAAAAGCCCTCTAAGATCACTGAGTCCAACCATACTCCCAGCACTGCCAACCCCCCAATAACCCATGTCCCCAGGTGCCACCTCCACAGGGCTTTTAAACCCCCCAAGGGATGCAGACTCCACCACTGCCCTAAGCAGCCTGTGCCAGGGCTGTGCAACCCTTCAAGTGAAGAAATTTTCCTTCTAAACCAACCCTGGTGCAACTTGAGGCCTTTTCTTCTTGTCCTGTTGTTTCTCCCCTGGGAAAAGAGATCAACCCCCACCTGCCTACCACCTCCTTGCAGGCAGTTGTAGAGAGCAAAAAGGTCTGACATTACCAGCAAGAGGATGGGTAGCATGAAAAGAATGATTAAGAGATGCATTGTCTCCAAGATTTGTAGTAGCCCTGCCTCAGTTTCCCAGTTGCCTGAAGGAAAGCAGCAAGGCACCTTCTACACAAATCAGATTCACTTTTACATTGTGCAGAGGGATTGAATGATGTGTCACATCTCCACAATGTGACACAAGGCCACCACATCAGCCCTGCAGGATCTGTGCCACTCCCTCTCATTCCTGTTACTCATCCTGCTCAAAATCAGGAGATTTGGATAAATCCTGGAGTGTTTGAATTAGAAACAAAACTATTTGTGTCTGGAAACTGCTGAAACAAGACTTTTTGGCCTTTTCTTCAAAAATTTTGACTAGATTTGTTAGATTATGGTTGTGAAGCAACCTCAAGTTGTTCATCAGATTGTTATTCACAGAATGATAAGAATAACATTTATCATGGTCACTCAGGGCAATGTTTTCTCAGTATGCTCTTTGCAAACCAAAATAAATGCATTTTCAGGTAACAAGTTCATTTCAAAACTCTATTAGTTCTGGTGGAGCCACAGACGATTTTTCATGGGTATAATGCAGAGTTAAATGAAGAAATTACATTTAAGAAAAGTAAAAAGGATCACATTTTGATAATTTTCAAACCAATACTTTAGGCAGACACGTCAGCCAGGTTTCACAATACAGGAACACAAATTGCACATCTCTCCTTCCCATTTCTGATGACTACCTTCCAATGAGAGGAATTATTCTCTGGATGTGCCTTGTTTTAATTTGAAAATAAAATGGGATTTAAAATGAAAGAAAGGGAAATGAAAGTATCATCAATGCAAAATGGTGGCTAGCTCAGTTTTTCTTTCAGTGAAAGGAAAAGGAGAAGAAAGAAAATTAATTTCTAGGTAATCCAAATAGCTTGGAAATTGTTATATTTATCTGTTGGGCGAGGAGAAAAAATGGTGAAGGGAAAAAACATGTCTGTCCAGAAGCACCTTGCTGAAAACATGTTTTATAATCACCATTGTGCCTTTTCTATCTGTTCTGACATTTCAAAGGTGAAAAAGCACCAGCACAAAATTGTAGGAGCACTTTATGGCTCCACAAATCTGGGTGTGAGAAGTCAGGCTCTTCAGCTTTTCAAGAGTCACCAGATCCCTCTTAGGACCCCAAATAAGAGCAGCATTTTCACAGAAACTCAAACTCACCTGCTCTTCCCGTGATGCTCATGGCATCTTCCAGAGTCCAGCAGCTCTGGGCACTTGGAGGCTTGGAACATCCTCTGTTCTGTTCTGTATTCCCCAGTTTAGTGGGACCTCATCCATCACTGGGGCTCTCTCTTACTGCTTTTACAGCAGTATCTGGCCTTTTCCCTCTTTAGCCCATCACCTGTAAGTTGAAATGATCAGGCCACAAGCGGGGCTGTTGGTCCTGGCCTGGCTCCTGTTGCCTCCTGCATCTGGATGGATCACAGGGGGCTTAAATCATTTTTAGCATCTAGGGATCACTGACAGGAGTAAATAAGTATTATATAACCTTCCCCAAAAAGCATAACAAAATAGTAACAGGGAAATGAGGTTAAGTGAAACCATTTCAATAATGTTATAGCCCTGCTTTCAATCAATGAACACTGGGAAATTCACTGTCTTCAGAGGCTGTGATTTCATTTGAGCTCCCTCCACTGCTGAACTCCTCTTCACAAAGCAAGGAGTTAAAGTCTTAGCAGCAGATTCATAATACATCTAAAATGTACTTTTTGTGTTTAATATTCACTGGAATGGTTGACTTTGCTGGGTTTGGTTATCGAGAAGAATAATAGTTTTCAGTTTCATTGAAGCATAAGATATAATTCCATTATCTTTTTTTCTTTTTTATTTCTTTTTTCTTCTTTTTTTTTTTTGATAAAATAATCTGGAAGAAGTAGAGCAAAATGGGAGAAGAAATGATTCTACAGACACTGTTAATTATGTATCCATCATATAAAATAGCAATAATAGCATAATAATTTTTCATTAAATAGAGCACAGGAATATTTGCAATCTCATACTGTCAAGTAAGAAATGGCTTTAAAAAAACCCACTTATTCTATTTCAATAATGCTAACTAATTTTGGAGCAATTAACACTAAATTTAGGTTCCTACTAAGTAGGAATTTGACAATCTGATGATTTATGCTTTGCTCTATACACATTATGCACAAATTCAGTCCCTTTAACTTCACAGGTTTAAAAGTTAGGCACCTGGACCAGCAATATAAGTTCAGGGACAGGGACCTTGGACTTGGGCTTTGCCACCAACCTGCTCTGTTTTCCAGCCCCCATCTGGCTGCAGAACAATTGCATCACCATATTTTAAATGAATATGATTGAAAGACATGCCACCCTATTCTCCCTGCAGGGAGCATCTGTTGAGCATTGATCTTAATTTCAGGTGGTTCAGGGTGGAAATGAACTGACTCCAAGAAATTGCCAGTATTTCATCTGGAATGCAAAGCTCCTGGTGCCTGCTGAAGTGTTCAGAGAGCAAGTTCAGAGAGCAAAATGCTGGAACATTTCCTCTGGTCTGTTTTTCCTGTTTCTGTGGAATACAACAATTTTTGATGATGCTCTCAGTTCTAAAAACTGGCTGATGAACTGGGTAACTCCAAGACACCTCAGCTTTTATCCTGTGGGATTTTATCCCATGTGTCTGTCAAGGAATACCATGCTCCATGTAATGGGAAAATCCCTTTGCAGGCACTGAGGGTTTTCTCATTCAAACAAAACCCAGCAGTGTGTTGGATTTCAGCAAAGCAAACCTGTCCTGCAAAGCACACAACAAGGTTTGGTCCTTGCAGAGGTCCAGCATTTGCTGGTGGAAATCACAGACCATTTGATATAAAGAGCATGAGAAGATGGAAAGAAGCTGCTGCTGCTACTGCTGCAGCTTTAAATTAAAATGCTGCATCAGCCAGTCCCTGAGGACTTGATAGAAATCTAATTAGTCAGACAATCTGGCACCAAATGTCCTAATTTCCCCAATCCATGTGGGATTTGTGTATTCTCTTATTCACTGCAGTTCTAAATTTCAACCTGAGCCTTTCTAACCCCTCTCTTTTTTCAGCACAGACATGGGACTCCAGAGAAGGTGATCCCTATCAAAACCTAATTGTTTTTCATAAACCTTTAATTAATTAGACTCAGGCTCATGAAAGACACTTAAAATATTAACAGTTTGTTTAGAGACAAGTGCTGGATGAGGGCTGCCGGATCCTCTTATTTCAGTGAGAAACCCAAATGTAATTAATGTGGGTGGGTACAGGCTCTGTGTGGGGTCCCAAACTGGGAGTCCTCCCCAAGTCACAGGGGGAGCAGCACAAGGAGCATGGGCTGGGCCATGGCCAGGAGGATGGAGGCAATGGGGACCCTCTGCAGCCAAGGGTTAAGGGCAGAGCAGCCCTGGAGTGGTGGATTTTAAAAAAAGCTCTGGAAAGGCACCAGAGTCCCCCCAGGGTGGCTGTGGAGGGCACAGTGAGGACAGCAGGCTGGGGAGGCAATTAACCCTGTCCTGGGGCACCACAAACTGCTGGAGCAAGGTGCTGAGTGCCTCTGAATGCCCCTGTCACCCTTGGAGAGTGAGGATCCTGCCTCACACAGGATTAAGCCATTCGGGAGTAACAGATTTGATTTTTTTTTCCCTATTTTTTTTTTTCTCCAGAGCTGCTATGACCTGTCATGTCAAAGCTTTTTATTAAAGTCTCTTAATCCCCAGATTATCACCACAATAGTTTCACAGGCCCATTCCAGATAAGGCAGGCCCCATTGTGGAGATGCACATTGGAGGAGTTTTAATCTGCAAATTATTGGCATGCAAGACCATGAGGGGCTGCTTTGCTGTGTTGCCCGTTGCGTCAAGGGGAATTGAATATTTATAAAGACGACTTCAAATGGGCCATGCACTGTATTCCTCCCACATATGTGCAATCCCCATGTGGCAGAGGGGCCCTGCTGAAAGAGAAAAAACCTGCCGTGCCACCACGGCACACACGTGGAAGCCGTGCAGGCTGCGTGGAGAGAGCAGGGCCAGGGGAAGGGGCTGCTCCCCTCCTCCAGACACCCCATTTCAGCCACAGAGGATGCATGATCTGATTTTTAAGTGAGCAATAAATGAAAGTGGAAAGGCAGAGTTGATGATGGAATCTCCATTTCTTTCTAGAGTACCAGGGGAGGACAGCAAACAGATAAAGTCCCTGACAGGGATCCTTTGCTGACACAAAATATGCCATGTGGAGCGAAGGCTTATGCTGTATACAAAACTAATTAGCAGTTACCTTCTAGATTAAAGAACAACTCAAGCATCTGTTTCCCTGAAGCGTTTTTAAAAACAGACGAGGCCTTCTTTAAAATAGCCTGACAGATTTTTAAATGTCACCTCTTGGGTCTGGGGGCTTCCAGAGGAGGTGCTGGGGAGCCCAGGAGGGACCATCCCCTCTGTGAGGTGCTCCCAGGCTGTCAGGGAGCTGCAGGGCAAAGCAGCAGGTCCCTGTCTTTCCCCTGGAGGTGTTTGTACAAACACCTTGCTGCATCTCACTGCAAGAGGCACCACACAAAACATTAACATGGAAATTCTGTATAAACAGGAATTGATTGAGAGCATCGTGAGCCTGAGTGGGGTGGGCTCAGGAAAAAGGGAGCAAAGCCCCTGGCACAGAGCTGAACCTCACCAGCTGCATGAGGGAGGCAGGTTTATAGATACAGACATATCTACATATCTGCATTCTGCAAGATGAGCTCCTCCAGGGCTCCCAGCAAAGCTGCTACTGCACAAGGCCAGATCCTGGCTACCTCCCATAAAGATCCTTCTCCTGACCCCCAGCTCTGGGTCAGGCTGCAGCATCCATCAGGGCAGCTCAGCCTCAGCCCCCAGCAGCAATCTGAGAGCTGCTCTGTCAGCACATGGGGCTGAGGATAGCCCAGGACATATAAACATATATGGACATGTATAGCACATATAGCCCAGGACAGCTCCTGGCTCCCCATGAGTTCTCTCTGATGCTCCCCAGGTGAGGATGTCACTGGTCACAGATCTGGCTCAGGATCTGCAGGCTTGGGCTCAGCCCTGGCTCTGTCACAGCCTTCCCTTATGACCTTGGACCAGCTGCTTAGGTTTCCTCCATATCTGTTTCCCATCTGTTAGAAAATGACTGGGTATATTAAAGGGTTCCTGGGAAGATAAGTAAACTGTGAGGCCATTATTAGCTATTACACTGATAGGGCCCAAATGTTCCTATTTTCTGTAACAGCTCAAGAACTTAAGCAGGCACTAAAAGGCTCTGGGAAAATAAAGCTTTGCTTTTCTTGGGTTCTCTCTCAAAGGAGGTTGGTGTGTCTCCCTCCAGAGCCAGCTCTCCATGCATTTTATGAAATTGCAATGCCCTTATTTTCCCTAACGGCCTTCATTCCAGCCTGTGAAATGGCCTTTGGCTCATGGAAACCTTCCAATGTGCTCAGTGCTACCTGCAAAGCCTGTATTAATCATAATGTGCAGGTGCCAGAGCCTCCAAAGCGAAGGAGAAGGGAGAGCCTGGGTAATTGATCACTACATGGCCCCAGCAGGAGCTGTTGAATTAGTCCAAAAATTACTTTGCTTTCTGGTTCCCAAAGTTCTAGGGAGTATAAAACAGGAGAGAAGGTTGTCTGTGAATCATCTGTCATCTCTTTTGGCTACAACCTTTTCATGACTCGTGGAAAAAAAAAATTATAAATAAAGTGTGAGGGTGGGGGAAGTGACTAATTGAGTGCAATAATTAAACGCAAATCCCAAAAAAAGCTGAACATGTTTCTTCAGCCATCAGCACCCTGAGAGAGGGGTGGGAATGCTTCCAGGATTTGGCAGGACTCATCTACTGTGGAGCAGCAGTGTAAGGAGCAGCAGCATCTGGCAGGGTGCAACAGAGGGTTTTCATGTGATGCAGCCAATGCAAAATTCTGGGGCTGGACATGCTCAGCCTGAACAGTGGAGCTGATGCTGGGAATTGGCTCCTCTTGTTGCTCTGTTTGGAGGAAGCCAAAATAAAGAAAGGTTTAGTACTGCAAGGAAATGAAAGGTGAGGAGTAACCCCAGCAGGAAAAATCAGAGCATCTTGTGCTCACCTGGGCCACCAAATCTGCAGACAAGGCCACCAGCTTCCCCTAGACATGTGAATACACTAAATTAAACTGGTACCCAGCTTGGAAAACTTCCACTCCAGCCAGTAGCACTTGCAGGATGAAATACCAGCATCAGTATTTCCCATGTGCCAAGCAGAACCATTTGTCTCCAGTTGTTCCCTCTCTGGTTCCATTAATAAAGGCGGCCGAAGACACACTGAGCACATTCCCTCTCAGAAATCTCCCCAAACTTGGTGACATTTGGAATCACACGAGGCAGCTGCAGTGTGAGATAAAGTTAAATGATGTATTCAGACATGGCTCAGCTCAGAAGGTTGCATCTTTCACGGGAGCCTGGCGCCAAAACCCGTGTTGTGTTCTTTAAATGCAGAATTACTCTTCCTCCTGGTTCACACATATTGATGAATACACTGGAGAGATGGCTGGATTTCTGCAGAGTACCATGCTTTCTTTTCCTGACACATGGATCCCCCTGCCAACACCACAGACCTAATTAGTGCTCCCTTATTTCTGTTCACCAGCGAGGAAGCATGTGGCACCTTTCCACAAGCCTAGAAATGCTCTCTCAACACAGACATGCACCATATTGCAATGGGTGGGACAGAAACTTGGTGGAACTGGCACTTCCACTGAGGTTTAATGTCATGGCAGCCAAAACAAGAGGGGCCAGCATCCCAAACACAGCCTGGCACAGCGAGGTGAGGGATGTGATTCTGAGTTTCCCTCCCTTCACCCACCATGTCCCCGTCCCCTAAAAGCCACACACTCTGCTTCTGGGCCAGTTGTTGAAACTGGATTTGTGTATTGTCCAGAAAAAAAAAAAATCCAGGATGGAGGCTTGGTCATAAACGCAGATGTGATTTGTGCAGTTTAATATAACACAGCAAAGGCAAGAGCTGGGAAGAAGAAATGGCAGGACAGGATGAACCCTGGAGACACAGCTCTGAGAAAGGAGAATTAGAAAACCCTTTAAATGAAACAGAAAGAGGGCAGAGGCATATCTGCCTTCAGTTCTCCTCCCCTCCCAAACCTGGCCAGCCCTGCAGGTCAGAAATATTGTGTGAATATGCACTAGAGGTTATTGTTCTTCCCATGCTGGGGAGAGTTATTTGAAGTCTCCTGCTGGTGTTAAATTAAATTACCCATATAAATAGCACTGGAGGTGATGGACAATAAATCCCACTGCTTTGCAAGCAGGCTGCTGCAATGGGCTGAAAGGTAGAGCTATTGTAATGTGCCCTAAAAGGCACCTATTTAAGTTACATCTCATCAGACTTCACCTGGTGTAAGTTACTTTACAGCCCTCCCCCTGCACTGATATCCAGCTCCTGCTGTACAGGAGCCAAGCCTACCAAATGCCTAAGGAGTGAGCAGCAAAGTGCCTTAGTTATTCCTACAGTGTTATTTTTAACTGTAAGTAAGTAGTGGAAATTTTGCTCAAAATCCACTAGTTTTGCTAAAAATCTATTTGAGTGTTTCTACATTTAAACTTCTAATTATTATTATTTTAAAATAGTGCTTCTTATATATATATATAAAAGGCCTGCTCAACAATTACTTTCTTTTTTTTCCCCCTTAAGATCCATCTTACTTTGCAAGGTTACTCCCTACTGCTCATTTTCAAGACTAAAACAAGAAGTTAAAACAAGTGAGAGAATTAATTTTCCCCAGGGAAGCTAACAAAATTCATATCCCAGCAAGCAGCATCTCAGGGAGCAGTGATGCCAGACACATACAGGTGATGTAAAATGCTTGAAATTAGGAATATATGTAGTGTTCAAAAAACCACAACAGCAAAAGGCTTGGCAGTTTTGTGTTTAACAGGGGTATGGGTGTCATTACTGGATTGGTACCCACCAAAAAAAAAGCATCAATAGGATGAGAGGAAAATTGGAGGCTTATTTTTTAAAAAAACGATTTCTCTAAGCCAAATTAACCCCTGAGGTACACCCAGTAAATCTGATGGGCTTCTGGGAAACCAGTGGCTTTTTTTCTTTGTTTTCCACTTATTTTAGAGGAGACAGCCTATTTTTATGCTGCTGGCCGAGAGAGAGTGTGAGGACTGACAGTCAATTCAAGGCTGTAAAGTGCTGCATTGCTGTGAAGTATTTAATTTAGATCCTTTTTGTGTTTCTGGGGATGTTGCCTGAGCTGTCTACAAGAAAAAAAGTGAGGTGCAGCTCAGAAATTGCAGTGATGTAAAAAATTAGGGGGGATAAAAAAGAAAAAAAAGGACAAGAAAATGAAACAACAACAAAAACCTATCACAGAGTGTGAAATTCACCTGGATGCCTCCTAAGGGGTTTGCACATTTGTGTGATTAGAGTCATATTTATAGGAAAATCTTGTCACTTCTCCTCACACTCCACAGGACTGTAAAACACATCACTGCTGCTCTCGGGTTTTGGAAGAAGCTGCTGGAAACAGGTGAATCTGTGCACGAGGAGCAAAGCCTGTGCTCCAGGAGGACCCTACCCACCTAAAGGGTCCTGAATAATGTACAAGAGCAGGATTTCCCCCTGGTAACCTGTCAGAAACACAGGCTGGCATTAAAATTAGCAAACAAGCAAAGAAAGGCTCCATTAAAGCCTCACAATCTCAATGAAAGGACCTTGCTCAGTTGTCAACTTAAAAATCTCCATGATCTCCAAAAGATTTATAAAATATTGTAATTATAATTTCAGCAGCCAGTGACATCCCAAGCACTCTGTGTGCTGCCCGAGGAATATGTGGTCACATGAATAAACAGGAGAGTGAGAGGAAGAACCAGAGGGAGGGGAAGAAGCAATAAAGAGGCAAAATGAAAGAGAAGAGCCACCCAAGCCTGTGCTGCCAATCTTTCTGCTCATCCAAACTGATATTTGATTTCTGAGCATATCATAACACAGCACTGATAGATCTATTTCTCTTGCAGGGCTGTCTAGTTTTATACATTTCAAGGTGCCAGTGCTGCACTGTGAAACCTTACCCAACCCATTTTCCCCAGGAGGAACTCCTCAGGCTGAAATGAGGATATTTCTTTTTCTGCTTGTCACAAGGATGTATTGGGTACCTAATATATATACATTAGAAAAAAAAAAAAAAAAAAGAAAAAAAAAAAAAGAAAAAGGCATGCAGAAAGCAGCCAGAGCCCTGAACCAAAGATAAAAGCCTAAACAAGTGCACTGAAGTGTGAGGTTAAACGGAGAGGGAAAAGCCGTTAGGGACAGTAAAGCTTTGGAAAAGTGTGGAAGTAATTCTTAAGGAGAGAGGGGTGGTGAAGTATGTCTTAAAGACAGAGAAGCCATAAAAACATGGAGAGCTATTGTTGGAGCTCAAGACAACACAAGTTACTTCCCCCAGTCAAGACTGACTCTGGCAGAGATCTCTGGTCTGAAGTGGGATGGTGTTTCTGTCTGTGAACCCCTTTCAAGGCCTGGCTGCCTGAACACAAACAGAAGCAACGTTGTCACCACAAAAATAATAAAACAGCAATCGTTTTGTTGGCTTGTCACATATTACAGCTAATTATTTAATTACTCCAATTTAAAATTTTACTAGATTTAGCATCAAAGCATAAAAATCTAGTGATTGCAGTGTCAGAAAGGAATAATATAATTAACGTATTTAGTAGTAACATATTAAACTGTTGATTGCACTGCATTAATCAGCAGAGATTATATGATCCATGGGAGCTGCATGGAGCACAGGCCTGTCTTCCTGTCCCGTCCCATCCCCTGCACATCCATGGGGTGGGAGGAGGGAGTGAGGGGCCAGGCTGGCCCATTCCTGCTGCAGGGATCTGTGCATCACCACAGAGGCACAGCTGAGCACCCTGCACCATCCCCAGCCAAGGCACAGGGGACAAATCTGGGCACATATCAGACTGGGAAGGCTCTTTTCCCCAGGGATGTGCTGGAGGAACAAAGCTTCTCTGTTTTGCTCAGGTCTGAACCCACAGAGCTCAGCTTCACACTGTTCCTGCCACAGAGACACCACTCAGATTGAAGCATTTAAATGAACCAAGGTCTAATTCCCAGGTTATCCACAACACACCAAATTCAGAAGCAGCTGGGGGGTCCTCTTGAGGCAAAAAATTTATTTTTATAGTCACCTTCAGAATTGGTCACCTAGCAATTAGAAGTAGAGAAATTGTTTCTGCCTGACATAACATAATAACATTTTTTTTCCCTCTATGGCTCCAGAGCCAGGCAGCCAACAGAGGGAGCAGGAATTCCTGACAGCACAACGTGCCTGGGCTCTCCATCCCCTGGTGTTTGACTGCTGGCACACAAACCAGGAGGCAGCAAAAGGTGCCAGCCTTGGAGGAATAAGGTGCTCTGAACTCCCTTCTCCTGCAGCAGGACATGGAACAGCTCAGCTCCTCAGAGGACCCTATTCCAAACACAAGCAGTGATCTGAAAGTAGGAAAATGAAGCAAGACACCAGTAAAGACAAGGCCAACCTGGAAGGAAGGATGTGAAACAGCAAGAGAGGATAAGAGTTTACATTTTTGAGCTTAGCTCTCTTCTAGAAAAAAGTTCCCTGCTCAAAAAGGGGAAAGATAGTAGGTGAAAGAGATATCAGATGAAACAAACAGACAAAACCAGACATACCTGTCTAATAATTACAAATTACACCCATTCATTTTTTCAGATTAATTTCTATCTGAAAAGAAACACTGTATTCCCCTTTGTCCCTCAAGGCACGTTGTCCAGCATCACAGAAATCCATGCCCACAGCAGAAATCCTCCCTGCACCCATCCAGGTTCTAGACCTCTATTGACTTTGTTCTCCAGCCACCCTTGGGACAGATAAATAAGTGTTTTTCTGTGATGGAGCTATTTCTTTATCCCAGCTGAAAATGCCATTATTTTATAGCTTTATCTAAAACCTACAGGTTTGTGTTGATATTCACATCACAGCCAGGTTTGAACTTTCCAGTGTGTTGCCTCTTAGGGACAAGGTGTGTTGCTGAACAAAGTTTGCAGGGTTTCACAACAGCAAGTGAAAGGTGCATGTGGGCAGCAGAAGGGCACATCAGGCTGATGCAAACTGCTAAATTCCAGACTGCCACAGCTGCCTGTGACTTCTCATCCACACATAAATGAGGCATTGTTGCAAGACAGGCACAAACTGTATTTTTCAAATTAAAAGAAATAATTTACTGAGGGTTTTTGGTTTTTTTTTTCCTCTCCCCAAATAACAGAATTCGAATATATTATTTGAAAAATTACATTTTCTTTTTCCACCTCACTGCGTCCAATGATTGTGGTGTGATTATTAAACACTTCATAAATAATAATGTGACATTTTTAGATTGTGTGTCTGATTTAGCAGCCATTCTTCTCTCCCTGACTGCGGCCCTGGACAGATGAGATTGCTGCAGACGCCGCAATCTTTGTGGCTCCTTCCCTGGGGATCAGGGATCAGAAGTCACCCCATAACCCAATTAAATCTGAGAGGATATGAGCTGATCACTTCAGGCCAGCTCCAAAACTCACAGCTATCCATGGGGCATCTTGGCACAGTCTTCTCTGAGCAGCAGCTCTGACCCAGGGACACAGCTCAATGCATTTTCCAGGGGGGATATTTTACATAGTGAGTCACTTCCTCTGCAGTGGGCAATAATTTTACTCAATTAGGGTTTGGTATTAAGAAGGCTGCTCTAAGAGCAGGCACTTCCAGATGAAGACAGAACTAAATCCAGGGAACTGAAATATAAGAGAAGACAGGTGTTATCTACAAGCGAGTAAGTGAACTTGAGAGATAAATACTCTCTCAACGAGGGATCTGAATCCTTTGGGGATCAATGCAAGCCTTTTCAAAAAGTTTACTGCTCCTTTTAAGCAGAAAAAAAAATTAGTAAAATTATTTATTAAATAAAAAGCCAGAATCCAGTGGCATTCATCCCCTGGTCATTCCAGTGCCTAGGATGCAGCTGTGCCTCTCAGAGCTGCCACACAGAGCAGCACAGATGTCAGTGAAAGGCACCATCTCCTCAGCCACATTCTCCCTTGCCTATCATGGCATTTGGGTGAGTTAATCCCAGTCAGAAAACCCACATGCTTTCTCTTTTTTCCTGAGCACAATCACCATTTCAGAAAAATGACCAAAGAAAGCGTGTCCTCTCCATAAACCCTCCCAACCATCTGTCTGGATATTACTGACCTTTCATACTGTGCAGGAGAGAGGTGGAAAGGACGGGAAAAGGAGTGTGGTGGGGGGGAGGGAGGTGTGGAAAAATGTCTTTGCTGTAACAATGACTTATTGCATTTGGATAATCTCTCTTCTTGTCCCGTTGCTAACATGGTAATCTCTCTCCACCTCGTGCATGTCAATAATGCAATAACCTGCTCCCTGCCTGCATCAATAACACAACAGCCGCTCTCCGTTTTCAGCAGCTCTGATGAATTCTAGAATTGCAACAGCTCAGATGGTCCATGCGAGCTCATCCCTGCCTCCCACCCTCATTACATTTTAATTTCACTTTAAAGACAGTTGCTATCAGCATTGTTTGGCTACAGCTTCTGTAAAATAAGCTCAGGCTGTGTGTGAACTCAGGAGGCTCCTTGGCTCAGCACAGGTGTCAGGACATTTTTCTATCATTATGGTTTCTTTGTATATTCTCCATTGAAAAATTAAGGCAAGATTTGCCAAAGACTTTACTGGCCAACAGCTCAATATATTCTCTGAAGAAGCTGCCCTAAGCTCAGCACTTCTGAAAATCTGTTACTTATGCTCATTGTGGCAGGTCAGATGCTCAGCTCACTGTCCCCATTGCAACCCTCAAATCTGTGCCAGTTACACTGACACCAGTCCCCCAGCTATTGATTAAGCAGTGTTGGTTTAAAGCATAAACACACACAAGTGCTCTCCCCAGACATGTTTAGTAAATTATGGTTTAAAAAAATTTGATCTGATAACAACAGCTAAAAAATAGTTAAAGTCAATGTGACAGGATGGAAAAACTATCTGAAAGCATAATCAAGTATGCTTAATATCAGAGAGCATATGGCAGAAAGATCTTGTAAGAGAATCCTTAATACTACAGTGGGCCTCACACATTGATTAATATCATCTCCTCTGTACAGTCTAGCATGGATAGATTCAAGCAGAAGCTGATAATTTTCAGAAATGCCGCTCCTCATAATGATAGAAGATGAGATTTTGTGAGTTATGTTGAGAATTATTGGCAAAGGTTAGGTGATTTCCCACTGGTGCTAGAGGGAAAACATTGCTTGCAAATTACCAGCATTTGTCAGTACTAATATCACATCCCCCAGCCACCTCAACTGTCAACATTAATAGGTGTCTTTACAGCAAAAAGGGGTGACAATAGTCAGGCTTGATCAGACCTTGAAATGAGAAGAGGAGCATGATATGGAGAATAAAGACATGGAAATGTGCTTGCAGTGGCTCCTGCCTCAGCTCCCAACATCCCACCTGTCGCTGTGTGGGTGGCACTGCTCACCACGCTCTGCCAATTATCACATTTGCTTCCCTGTTCGCTCCCTTCCCATCTCTCTCTCATTTGCTGGGTAGATTTCACTGCTCCTCTTCCATCCTCTCTTCCCAGTGACTGCTCTGCTTTCACCTAGCTGTCATTAGCCCAGTGTTTCTGTTTGCAAGAAGTAAATGCAAGATGTGGGGCTTTCTGAAGGGTTTCCTGGTGCCTGGGTAATGGCAGGCTTTGGTTATTGTTCTGCCAGTCCCCTGTAGAGCCCTTGGGCACAGAGCTCCCTGGGTCCCATGGTAAGGAGCCCACAGCTCCCCAGGAGGGAGGTGAGAGCAGGGGTCCTAGCCAGGCTGCTGTTACCCACCCTCTCTCCCACCTGGGCACAGCAGCTGCTCTGTCTATCCCTTGCAGTATCTTACCCTCTATTTAAACCTTGAAAGCTTCCAGCATTCCCAGGATGGCAAGGTTTGGATGACTGGGGAAGAGCCTAACACACAGCTCCATTTACTTGGTCAGTGGGTGCAGAGCTGCTCAGATAAAACCAATACAGGCAGAGGTCTACACTCCTGGCAGAGTACTAATCATCACTGGTGCTCAGCAATTAATTAGTATTGTGCTGAAGAGTTGCTAAGGTATTTTCCCTCCCTGTTTTCCCTCTATACATGTCACAGGAAAGGACCTGACAGCACTTGGAATTCAGCTCTGGTGACCTGTCTTTGTTTCAAGCAAGCAAAATAAACTGTGGCTTCACTCCATACATCTTCATTCTCCAGGCTGCTCAGCCCATGCAGCTGGGGACAGGGACCAGCTTTGTCCCTAAGTTAATGCACAGGCTGATGTGCAGTTTGGTGCCTAAACCAAGGACAGCACATAAAATACAGACATCTGCTCTGCTGAGCCTTCCAGCACCAGAGGTAGCATTAATTTAGCTCAGCCACAACCAGAGATAAAAATCATTTCCATTCGACTCCTCCTTCTGTTAAAGTGAATAAAATATAGTTCAGTTCCTCACCTCGCCTGGCCCTGCAGTGATTAGCATTAGCAAATGCAATCAGCCCCTGCCCACATCACCCCTCTGCATTAATGCAAAAGTGGGGGAGGGCCTTGGCCACTATCAGCACAGAAAGAGCCTCACCTTTAATATGGTCATTCCTCACATGGCTGCTGGTGATAAAAGAAGCTGTCAAAACAGACAGAGAGCCAGCCCAGGCAGAGATGGGAGAATTCTGGTGGTTTCTCAGGGAAAGAGAAAGGAAAGCACTCAACAAACACTGCATAAATCCTCAGGAGTTACCAGTCATGGAGTAACAAGGTGCTCCTTGTCACATAGAATCATAGAATTATAGACAGGCCTGGGCTGAAAGGAATCTTAAAGCTCATCTTGTTCCAACCCCTGCCAAGGGCAGGGACACCTTCCCCTATCCCAGGCTGCTCCATGTCCTGTCCAACCTGGCCTTGAACACTTGAACTCCTCTGGACAACCTATTCCAGCCTCTCCTCAGACAAAGGCACCTGAATCCAGGTGCAAATGCTGATTCTTCCAAAACCCTGCATCTGAAGGGCCAAACCACCAGCACCAACAAAACACCTTCTGTCTGAGGAAGGTTTGGTTCTTGCATTGTAAAAAACCCCAGATGTCATCCCTAAGCAGTGAAAATATTAAAAGTGTCAGGTTTAATGTTAAATATCTCATTGTAACCTGTGATCCCATGGTTCTGCAGCACACACCACCCACAAGCACATATCCAGATATTCTAAGAATTAATAGTTGAATCTTTTACAGCCTCATTCACCCTCTGTAAAATGGGTGAGGGGACACAAGGTTAGTTGCCCTTGGGCCTGAAATGTCAGTGTCTCTGTGCAGCAGTTTGGCTTGAAAAACTGCACACAGAATGTCAACCCACATTTAGAAGACCTTTTTTTTCCTTAAAAACTACTTTCTATGATCCAAAGAGTTGTTGTTTTAAGGCATTTGAATTCATTATTCTTCTCAGATAACATTAAAGCCCAAATGCTTTTTTTCCTTTTCATTTCTTTCCCTCCACCCTCCTCTTTGGCAAAGAGGACTCTCAAGTCCCTTCTGATCACTAATAACATGGGCTTTCATACCCTCCTGGAACAAGTGAAATTTCTTTGACGTCTTAACTTTGTACAAATAGATTTTAATGAGAGAATATCACCTTGCCTTGAGCTAACTCTCTTCCTTTGCTCTTCCAAGGCTTTTGTAGTCATTTCCTCACAACTTAGAGAACATTAAAGTTCAGCACAGTGTTTGAACACTGCGTACCATTTCCCCAGAACTTTGTTTATTCACTTTAGACTGTCACAGGAGGGACACATTTTCAAAGATGTGATGTAAACTGGGCAAAGGAAGAACATTTTCTGCAAGGCTCCATTGTCCTGACATGGTCTCTCGTGTCATCTTGGGGAGTTGCATGCAACTTCCCATTGGGTGACACCCAGGGTGATGCTGATAATGTAAATAAGGCTCTGATGTCATGCTGCTCAAAAGGGCTGAGAAGCCAGACAATTCCCATGCTGCCATTTACAGGAAGGTTCCCAGCCCAGAGAGACACCAAGGGATGGACTTTTCTCAGAACAGTTTGTCCTCTGGGGTGGAGCAAGTGTCCCTGTGAAATGTGGCACAGCACTGAGGTCCTGGGCAGACGTTCCCTGAACCCATGAGTGGGATTCAGCTGTCCCCCTGCAAACTCTTCCCTTTGCTGATAATTTACTGTAATTAAGCCATATGTAAGACTCTTTCACTCTGTCAGAAGCAGAGACCTTCTGCTGCCCATATGCCAGAAAGATAAATGAAGGGCAAAGCTCCCGTGAAGAAGGCAAACTTTTTGCTTCTCAATTGAAGAACAGTAAAGACCCTTCTACAAATGTGTCTGCTGGTGCCCATATGTTTTGATAAACAAGCAAGATCCACAGGGAGACACAAGAGGTCCCCAAGAACAGGCAAGAAATAGCTGGTGACCACAGGCTCTGTTTCCAGCTGTTTACAGATGTAGGATTGGGTTTTTACCAGCATCAGCAGTGACCCAGCACAGGTCACTGCTGCTAGGGCTGGCTCTGTGCCCAGATTTACACCTCTGAGTAAGGGCAGAGCAGCTGAGGGAAGCTGGAAACAGCCACCCCCTTCTCAGGAAAATGCCTTTCCATATATTTAAACAGAATTTCTCCCACTGGGAGGACAAGGGGCAGTGGGCACAAATTGAAGTGTAGGAAATTCTGTTTAAATGTGTGGAAAGACATTTTCCCGTGGGGGTGGAAAACAGGAGCCAGTTGCTCAGAGGGGCTGCAGAGGTTCAAAATAGGTGTGGAAATGGTCCTGAAGTGGCCCAAGGGGGGCTGGACTAGACCATGTCCAGAGGCCTCTGGCACCTCAACCATTCTGTGAATCTGTTACAGAGCATGGAGGAAGGAGCCTGAATTCTGAGCTCTTCGAGCTGTCAAAACTGAAATTATTCCAATTTCTTAAAATGCCAGAGAAATGGGAATTCTCCTCTAGTAGACAATTTATTTCTGCAGATTTACCAGACAGAAGAGATGAATATCTGCTGTTGTTTATCTCGCTGCACTTCAACAAGTGCAACAACAAAAATCTAAATAAGCTCAAACCTTCCATGGAATCGACGGTAAATTGTTAGCCAGTGTGAGTTTTTTAAATTGTAAATATATAAATAAGAGCAAGAATGTAGAGTTTAGTGCAATAGAAACAGAAAGCTGATTCAGCAGAACAAGGCATAGTCATAAAAGATTTATTACGCTTTATCAGCAATATCCACAGTCTTTCTGTGATTAGAGTTGCATTGTGTGTAATTATCTTATAGAAATTCTGCTCTTTGATGTGCTTTATCCACCATGCTGAAATACACTTCAATTCTAGTGGGTTTTCATGGTTGACTGGAATTTACATTAATTCCTTTGGGTCTGCAGGGCCAGCCTGATCTGTCACTAGCAAACCCTTCATAAATATTCATACTTTTATATCTATATGTGTGTGTGTGTGTGTATATACACATACATATATATATATCTATTATATGTAATTTTGTAAAGTGACAGCCCTGAAAACTCTGTTCCCCAAAAAAATACTGGAAAACAAAGAGTCCTGCTTTCCCAGGAGTGATCCTTGATTAGTATTTCATAGTCCAGCCTTCCCTCCCTTTTACCAAGAATTAGAGAGTGATTGAAATGTTTACAGCAATTTGCAAGCAGAGGTTACACTCTGCTTTTAATTTAAAATGTCCAAGTAAATTGAGGAAATAATTTCATCTCAGTTCATTAAGCTTGATTTTTCTCAATCAGAAAAATGTCTTTTTTTTTTATTATTTTGCTTTTCAAAGTTCCCTGATTTCTTCCTTACCCCCTATGCCCATCAATGGCTGCTATCAGCCAGGAAAACTACAGGTGTTTGCAGGCCAACCTGTGTAAGATGCAAATGCTTCCAACTACCTTGGCTGTGCACCTGATTGTGCTTTTGTGGAGTTCAGCATGGGGGAAGTAATCACCTTCAATGGGAGCAGAATCAATTTTCTGAATAATCACTTCCTCCTTGGGAAATGCTCAGGACCATGAAGGAAGAGAAAAAGACTGGAAAGCAATGGGTGACAGAGGTTTAAAGAGTTTGGGGGGGAGGGTTTACAAGCAAAATTCATTTCGTTCCCATGTTTGATAACTAAATGGAGGTTACTCTGATTAATGATGTCCAAATAATGCTCAGAATTGTAGATCCGTGCCATTTCAAGCAGCAGATACAGTTGAAGTGAATGTGGGAGTTAAAATTCTGTCTGTTTTACATGAATCTCACCTCTGTCATCTCTCTCCAGGTGCTGTTCTGTGGATATGATTTGGTTTTCAATTCGGTAGCAGAGGTAGAAAAATGCACAGAACTGATGAGCAGAATCCATGGTTACAGACTGAAGGGACAGGCCACCAGTGGGTCTGGTCACCTCCCAGACCCAGAGGAGCCACAGGAGCCCAGGAGCAGAAACCAAACCGTGCCATCAAAGTCATCCAAGGCCTCCTGTGTCTGCAGGAGCCTCACTCATTCCCTTCAGCAGGACCAGAGCTGCATCCATCCCCTGTACACTTGGCCAGGCTTCCTGTCCTGCTGTCCGTGGGGTTCTCCATGTCCAGTGTAATTCCAGCACCTTCCAGGGCTGCAGCTGAGAATATTCCACAGTCAAACCTCAACAGCAGGAATGTTTCCCCAACACTTTCCTCTCAACTGCAGGGGATACTTCGTCATCTGCCCATGGATTTGTAAGGTGTATATTGAATAAATTGGATTCCAGCTCAGTTCAAGGAGGGAATAAGATCCTCCATGACCCACCTAGCCTGATCCTCACCTCTTTCCAGCCTCCTCCTGGGTTCATTACATTCTTCTTTCCAGCTCTTCCTATGACTGATTGGCACAAAATCATCAACAGCCAGTTCATTAGCTGTTGATAGCACTGCTGTTCACCAGATCTTGACTTGTTTGTGTGGGGTGGAATTATAAATCCCATTCCCTAACCATGCATCCATGTGGCTTGCCAAGAGATGAAAACCAGGTTCCCCAGTCCTCTCTGCTTTTTCTTTCATTCTGAATGGCAGTGGGTTGGAACAGGCTGGACATCACCATGCAGGCAGGTCTGGGGAGAGCAGAGCAAACACCAGCACCAGGAGGAAGAGAGGAGTGATGAGATCAATACATCAGAGCAAGAATTGGAACAAATTAAGAGCTGCATGCCTGTTAGCTCCTCACAGCCACTGAAAGGGAGGAATATCAGAGTGACTGCAAAGGAACACAGATTGGCTTAATAATATCAGAAACTCTTTAGAAGGCAGCTGTGTAGCTCAGAGCAGGTGGGTGCAACTCGACAGGGAGTGCTGTCTCTAGGTAGGGACTCTGTTAGAGAGAAGAAAGGGGGGAGGGAGAGATATAAATTCTGTTGTCAAGTAACATCACGCTTTAATTTCATGCCACATTATGACAATCTGGTCTGTGAGGCACTCCCAGTGTGTGGCTGCAGAGCTGCTGTATTACAGCTGATAGGCCCGGGAGACCTGCAGCCCTCAGCTAATTGTAAACCCGATTAAACAGCAGTGTGAAGAAGTTTGATTAATTCAATCTATATCCATGCATCAAGGCCAGAACCAGACGTGGCACGAGCCCCAAATCTTTGGAGTATCAAGGTCTTTGTTCTTTACGGTTAAAATAAAATTTTAAAAATAATAATATTTAAAATTAAGCATAAGAAAATAATGAAATTATAACATTATGAAATGATGAAACTTAAGTGACAACTCTACCCACTCCTACAAACTCCTAGAAAATCTCCAACCTTTCTGCCTTTAAAAAATAATGCCAAAAAAGCATTTCAATTAGCATCTTTATGTGCTAACCCAGATAAATTACCATACTAATAAACTTCTGATAGACTTTCAGGGGATGCTTAACCAAGGGCTTCTGATCCTGCTGAATTCATGATCTCTTGGACAGGATGGATTTGGTCCTGATTAATTTTAGTTGTTTCAACTGTGGAGAAACCGGCGATTGCTCTCTTGTAAGTGCATGTGAGACAGAGAAGGAGGTGCCAGAGGGGCTTTTCCTGCCATCCCAGCTGGCCTGGCTGGCCTTTGGGACACTACAGCACCCACTGCACTCTACACAGAGCAATAAATTCAATTCAGTTATTGTACACGATTCCTAAGTGCTCATGATACTGCTTTCCACCTCCTGAAATTCTGTGAGACTGACAAACAGCACATCCAGCTTCTGAAGTCATCTGTTTGAATAGCAGTTTTGACCAAGAAAAGTGTGAATATTCCACGGGAACATTTTGACTTTGCCTGTTTCTATTTGGAGACAACTGCAGCTGCACATGCTGGAAGTGTTTAGGTCTTTTTCCCCACTAGGCAGGGTCTTCACTGGTTTCCAAGGAACTGAGGGATTTTTCCATGCTCAATTTGCAGAGAAAAGAGATCTCACAATGGTCTCTTTTAGTCTCTCACTAAAGCAGGTAACCCAGGAAATGGTTTAGGAGAGATGAGACTTATTTCCGTGTCTCAGTAAGGGATCTGCACACGTGTGTGTAACTCTCCCTCCCCTCAGTCCCTGCATGTGCACTCACCTGGTACCTCCTGCATTCCATATTAATGGGATGACTTGCAATGGCACCAGGAACAGAGCAACACAAAGAGTAATATTAGATTATTTCTGTCATTCATCAGTATCACGGTTGGACAGAAAACTCTTAACTCTGCCTAAAGTGGCTTCCTATGGATGCTGGTGCCACCACCAAAAAATAATATATTGTGCATATAGGTACAGCTTCCCTGCTACCCACAGGCTGCTTTTTGTGTGGGATTATAAAATACCTGCATGACCCTCCTAAACTGAATATCATTTGATGGCAGAAGCAGAGCAACTGTTCTACTGAGGAGCCTGAAACATTCCAGAAGCCTTCTCCCTCCTCTTCCTTTCCTCCCCCACCAGCAAACGTGGAAGACTTCCCAGGCCCCACCACACTTCTGGAATGCATTCTCTCAAAAAGCCCACTGAACCTCAAGTTATTATTCCATGGTGAGAAAAGCAGTGAACAGTAGAAAATGACAGTTTACCCAAATGGAGGTG
This sequence comes from Toxostoma redivivum, assembly GCA_013397375.1. Classification (NCBI taxonomy): domain Eukaryota; kingdom Metazoa; phylum Chordata; class Aves; order Passeriformes; family Mimidae; genus Toxostoma; species Toxostoma redivivum. The sequence goes on from VXBI01003189.1 coordinate 263,088, forward strand.
AAAATGCACTTTCTCCTGTACTTAAAAGAAATAACAGCTTTCAGCAAAGATCTAAATCCTAGCAACAAGCACTACATAAATGCAAAAAGGTCATCTCTTTGTTAGAGAAAGGTTACTTTGCTGAACACATACTTTAAAAAAATAATCTACTAAAGGAAGTTAAGCTTGGTAACATTTCTGTTGTATTTGCACATGGAGAGAACAGATCTGTGCACTCCCTTTCAGGGCAGGAAAGTGAAGGACGGTTGATTATAATGAACAATTTTCTTCTTTGAGAGGTACAAGGAAGAGAATCTGAGATATGTTTCAAATGGCTGCTTGAAAAGAAAATTTGGTCTCTGCTGGGAAAAGCACTGGTTGTCAGCTGTGAATTCACCTGGATGGCAATAAAGAGGGATTTTACCTACCCTGCTAGAAATAGCCAGAATGATGAGGGCTCCTGCACCCCTGCTGCTGTCATGCAACTTTTCCTTTGTCCCCTCTCCTCCCTGGCTGAAAAAATGCTTGGGGTAAAATTTTGGTTCCAGCAAAGGATGCAGCAAACCCCCCTTTGCCTCCAAAAGAGAGGGCAGACCCCAAAGTTTGGGAGACAGGAGGCTCTAAGCCAAGACCCTCCTGTTTGAACAGACAAACAGGCAAGGGGTGTGGAGAGAAACAACAGCACAGAGGGCTGATCTGTGCAAATCCTTATTAAGCAGGAGAGTACATAAGAATATGTTTAATTTTACTCCTAGTCAATAAAGCAAGAGGCTCTGCAAGGCAGATTGGGTAAGCTGCTGTTCAGAAACAATCATCATGAGAAACAGGGGGGAATAAGATGATGAAGCCAAATGTTGAGGGGAGAAAGGAGAGGAATGCATTGCAAAAAGTCTATCAGAAAAGCTTGGTCCTGCAAAGGACATCAATGAGGATACAACAAGTTATGGGCTGCATAAAACAAGGACTTCAAAACACTTGAGGCCAATTCAGAAGGATTCTGTTGGGGAAAAAAATCTTCAGAGTCTAGATCCATTAATTCTTATGTGATTCAGTACAACACCCTTTTCCCTGGACCAAGCTCCATCCCCAAGATAACAAGTGTTGAGGAATTACCACATCTAAACAGACATATAAAACCTGGGCTTTTTTTCTGGGTCTCTTCTTGTCTTTGGGTGAAGCTCTGCCCTGTTGATGTCAGTTGGATACTGCTGTTGACTTTACTGGGAGCAAGGATTATATTGTCTTCTGGGGAAATACGAACAGTTACCTTCAGAGCCATTAACAGAGGGAGGAGAGAAATCGCTGGTCAATAATAAGGTAAGCCTAGGAAAATAAAAATGCAGTTCTCTGTCACCTTGGAAAGATCAACATCATTTGTCATGTGGTGTTTATTCAGCAGAACAACAACTGCATTTGTGCTTTTGAAGGGAAATGAAAGGGGAAAGTAGCAGGAGGGGGAATGGAGGAGATCTGAGCACTGGAATGTACTGCCACTCCAGCCTGCTATCATTAAACCACATCAGAACTTCATAATCATGGTGTTTAATTAAACAACAGAGGCATGGGTTTATGCATTAATAATGAGGCCTAGCACTTTAGCATGTCAGGCTAAATACAGTTTTAAATTAATAATGTAGCACCGCAGCATTAGTGAGAAAATGAAATCTTATTAACAACTTAATAAAGTCCCTTATTTGCTAAAGTTCCAGCTCTCAGGGAACAGTATCATAGCAAAGCATTTGCATCCCTTAAGGGGGCAGATGGGAGGAGGTGCTGCTTTCTCACACCCTCTGTAATTCCATTATATATAGCTCCCGTAGTCACTAAATATTGCCTGGTGTCTGCCAAATGATGCCTTATGGTGCTTCTAAACGTGGGTGTGACATGCTGGGTAATCTGCAGACGCTCTTTTTAGACACCCAGGAAGGACACTGTCTCCTTTTTTCGTGGTACTGCTCTGGAGAACCATCAGGGAATGGATGGATGGATGGATGGATGGATGGATGGATGGATGGATGGATGGATGGATGGATGGATGGATGGATGGAGCACTGCCCACCAGATCAGTGCTCTGCTATCTTTTGGGGATGGTCCTCTCAGGGACTGCAAACACTGCACAAGACAAGGGACTGAAGCACAGAAAGCAGCTGAGAGCATGAGGAATGGCAGAAAGCAATGATTTCCTGTGCATTCCAGGGCTGGAAGCCATCAGTGATTCCTCACAACCTCTACAAGCATTCTTGGACCACTACTCAGTTGAGGGTGTTTTATTTTCAGGACAGGCTGAGGGTGTGCATGGTGAGGCACTCCAGCTCTGCTGATAGAAGCCACTGTTTAAGCTACAGAAACTCCAGCAATTTATAACCAGAGCTTCACAAGCTTTTAGCTTCTTGATTCCCACTGACTCACTGACCAGGGCCACCTGAGGCACACAGTGAATCAGTAAAGGACTGAAGACTGGAGCCCCATCTGCTCAGCCCTACAGCAGAATCTGAAGCCCAGGGCCAGGTTTCCACTTGTCAACATGTTTGACACAAATTTATCTACCAAATTGCCTTAAATTTGGGAAAGAAAAGAGAAACAGCTCAATGTCTTTGCCGTGAAAGTGCTGGGGTCTCTCTGCACAGGCTTGAAAGTTCCATCTAAGCTCGCTTTGCTTAGGAAACTGGAACAGGCTGCAGGACCATAATGAAATGAGTAATGTGGGGACAAGATCCAAAGTCAATGAGCTGACTTGAAATAGCTGAGCATCAAGGCCATGGAGAACTGACAGCAGCAAAGCCACAGCCACGAAATTCTAGAGAGATCATTAAAAAAGATTAATAGAGACAGGAGCAGACAAGGTATATCCATCTATGAGTCTGTCTCTTTGGGATGTAAAACACTGATCAAACATCTTGTGCAGCTTGAAAACTATTGAATTAGGATGGAAATCAGCCAGAAACACCACTGATAGTTGAAGACAGGATTGGAGAAAAGCAGTGGGTCAAATCCTACTTTGGCTGTGCTCATGAGACCATAGAGATATTTCCTCTTCCTTCCCCTTCTATCTGTATTCCCTAATTTTGCTCTGAATTTGTTGGACAATGTACCAACATAAGTAACCCTTTAGAGTGCTGGAAGAGCACGAGTAATTTGGATAAGACCCCAACAATTCCTCACTTAATTACAACTCCTTTGAAAAGGAACAGTCTTCCATATTCCATGCCTCCAAATTTAATTTGCTTTATCACATATCTTGCTACAGAAAATAAAAATACTGATTTTGCAAGAAATTGGACATGAGATTCTCATTGTGCCCTTTTTTGTCTCAGTCAGTTTGATGGAATGAGGAGGAAGATGGGGCAGAATGATCAGTGGAGCTCTCCTGGGAGAGCAGATTTCCTTGCAAAGCCTGTGTGCAGTGGGAGCCCTGACCTGCATGCAGAGCCTGCCTGTCCATTCACCTCCTCCTGCACACACCCAGGGAATGTTGGCTCCACTTGGAAACCACAGAGTTCATGGGAAGCAGCAGCTTGTGCACTCTTTGTGCAAATAAAATGTCTAGGACATAAAAATCACCTTGGTGTGCCTTGTCTTCCATCTCCTCTGTTAAATAATAAATAGGAGCCTAATGGAACTGAGCATGACTGCAGGATGCAGTGCAAGTGAAGGCAGAGCAGACCTGCATGTTCCCCCTTACTTCATCATCAGTGAGTAAATGGGTCACTGGTGAATGAGATCTAAGTAAATCTCCATCTCTTTTTTTATTCTGTCTGTATCCTCAACCTACTGCAATGAGATATGGCTCAAAATCACACACCCCTGCTACAAAACACTAAATAGAAACATTACAAATTATCTCATCAAACCGCCTTATGTTTCTACTCTGAGCCCCAGCAAACTTTGGAAAATAAAGTTTTTCATTCTAGAAATCCTTCACTTGTTTTTTAATTGTGCAGCAGGATGTCTTGGGATCTGCTCTTTTTCTCTCCTTTTTTTTTAAATTTTATATTTATTAATATTTAATCTCTGCACAGTGCAGAAGAAAATCATTTCTGCAATAACATCAGAATGAGAGGGTTAGAAATCAATAGCCAAGCTCTCACAAGAAACATTCAGTCCCTTCTTAATCCATTTTTGACTGCTCCCTTGTCTTATTAGAGCAGCCAAGTTTTCCTTTACTTGTTAGGTTGGGATATTCACGTTGCAGGAGAGAACTGAAAGCTCCCAGAGAAGCACAGACCTCTGGAAAAGCAGGAAAGAGAAGAAGAAACCATTTTTGTTTGGAGCAGATGCCTTGACATCATCCTATACCCAAACCCCTGCTTTAAAAACCCTCTGATTGAAAACCTGTCCCCTTTTCCCTGGATCGTGGCACATCCTGCATCCACTGCCAGCCCTGAGCCGCTGGAACATCTCTCACCTTTAGTTTTCTTTCAGGGCCATCTGTCACACCCAGCTCTCTCAAGCACCTCAAGCATCACCTCCTCTTCTCATGGGTCAGTTCTGCAGAAGTGTAAGAGCCAGACAAGCACACTCAGTGGGAGAAGCCAGAAGCTCAGTGAGCAGGAGAATCCCCTTCACCTTCCTTACTGCCTCTAAGGTTTAAGGATAAGACTACACGGGCTTGTTATATGGGCTTGAGCACAGACACCAAAACCTGCCAGTCCCTGCCAGTCTGACCAAGCCATCCCATGACTTTACAGAGTTATTCAGCTCTGAACAGCCAGCCCACCCCTTCCTTCTGCATCCTGCTGTTTCCATCAACACTTCCTTCTTGGCAAACCAAGCACCTTCCCATTGGTATCATGCAGCCCCTGTGCTTCCCCCTGCCACTCGGTTTTATTTCATTGAAGGAAGGCAACACCTTTGCTTGTACTCCAAGGAGGGAGCTGGGGTCCCTGTCACTGCCTTCTCTTCAGTAGTTGCATGTTCTGGGATGAAGTTCTGCATAAGAGAATTCGAGCTTCCCCTGAAAAAATCTGCTTACTCCTCTCTGTGCAGGGCTCAGTATCTATACATCCTTTCCCTCAGCAGAAGCAACAATGAAGGCTCTTCAGTTTTTAGAGGGTGTAGCCAGAGCTAAGGATCGTCCATGCATTTCTAGCTGCCATAAAGAACTTTGTCCTAGTGCTAAAGGGCTGGTAGTCCCAGGAGACTGGGTAGGAGGAACAGGAGAAGGAGACTTGGGAGCAGCAAGAGCTGTGCATCCTGTTTAAACATCCTGAATCCTATCTGCAGGATTGCAGCAGAGCCAGATGGGAGAGAGAGAATGATGTCCCCTTGTAGTCCTCAGGGCCAGGGGCTGCTGTGCCCTGCCAAGGAGCACATCCGAGGCTGGCTGGGTGTGCCTGTCCCTGCGGAGCCTCCCCTGCGGCACCACCGCTGCCTCCCAGCCCGGCTGCTGCAAGAAGAGACTTTGCCAGCAGAGGGAACTGCAGACCGGATAATCGCTCCTTCCCCGCTCAAACACTCACCAAAAACCGTAGCTGAGTGTCTCCTCTCCTGCCTGGAAAAGAGATGTTTCACACACCTCTGTCGCTGCTCTTGACCAACTTGCTGTTGGTTGGTTTGGTTGTTGAGAGCTTTCTGTCTAAGAGGACTGCTAAAAAAACCCATTCAAACAACATTGAAAACTCTCTGTTTACAGTATTTACTGTATTTAAAAAAAAATAATACTAATCCTGCAAATCCCTATAGCTATCTTCTTGCTGCCATCTAGTGAAGGGGAAAAAGTATGACTTGAGTGACATAAGCAGAGCAAAATCTATTCCAGAGGCTTGTACTTGTTAAACAAACTCTAACTTTGAATAATCTGCTTCAAAACTACCTTTAAAGTTGCATGAAGATTTCCCTTTCGGAATTCTCCTTCATAAAATGTCCTTATTCGAATGGACAACTGCTGATGAAAGCCAGACTTTGTCATCACTTTGTCTGAACAACAATCCAAGAGTGACCACTTTGTTGTACTGAAACTCTTCATGCTGCTCTTAAAAGCTGTAGGAATTGTGGTTATCTTTGCAGGATCAGACAGTAATGGAAGCTTTCACTGCCTTTTATATTACCATGAATACACAATTATTGTAGGAGGATCACAAGCACAGGCTCTACACACACACCTAATTTCTCAGGCAAGGTTTTATAAGCAGAATCAAACTCCTTGTTAGGACCTGAGTGAGCCTCAGGACTGAGAACAGGAGTCTTATATCCAGAGTCCTGTGCCTTAGCCATAAGATCTTCCTTCCCCTAGATAAAAATGGCACATTCCTGCATGCATCAGGAATTTTTGGGAGGAAAGCCTGAGCTGTGTGACAGAAAAGTGATAAACAAGGAGTCAGCAGAAATACAAACACTTCAGCATCTCCAGTTCCTGCCACACTCCTGTCATGCTTCCATGACCTCTGGCTAGTCCAGATCTGTGTTTTTGGCACACACCTGTCTGCTCTCCCCACCGTGAATTTTTATCTCTACCCACCAACCACTTCCAAACAGCCAGACCCAGCATTGCCACTGCTTGTGCTTTTTCTACACAGTTTTCTTGCTGATTTCCTGCTGTTACACACAGGGGGTGAAGGATTCACCCACCACTTCCAGCAGTTCCAGGGAGTTTCCAGTAGAGTATCCGCTCATCCCACCACCTTTTGTGGTCAGCAGAAAATTATCCAGTCACACTTTTGATCTTCTCTTTCCACCCTCCTTGTGTTTGGCTGGGTGTCCAAACCCTGGCGTGCTTGCAGCAGTGAGCAGGGCTGTGTTTCCCGGTATCCACAGCACAGGTGCGGTACAACCTGAGACCCGAATGCTCTCACGGCTCTTACTGTGCCCCTCAACCCTGGGGATCACTTGGGAATTTGTCACGCTTTGCCCCCCTCCGGCTCGATGCCGAGCAGCCGGGGGGTGCCGGGGGCGGTGGGTGCCCGCTCCCCTGCGGTGGTCGCTAGATGTCAGCACGGGACCGCCGGCCCGGCCCCGGGGACGCGACAGACCGCGACAGACCCGGCAGGGACAGACCCGGCAGGGACAGAACCCGGCCCGACAAACCCGGCAGGGACAGACCCGGCAGGGACAGACCCGGCAGGGACAGAACCCGGCCCGACAAAGCCGGCAGGGACAGATCCATCCCAATAAACTCGAGAGGGACAGACCCCGGTCCGACAAACCAGGGAGGGGCAGACCCCGACCCGACAAACCCGGCAGGGACAGATCCTGACCCGACAAACCCGAGAGGAACAGACCTCGACCCGACTAACCCGGCAGGGACAGACCCCGGCCCTACAAACCTGGGAGGGACAGACTCATCCCAATAAACCCGGGAGGGACAGACCGCGGGAGGGACAGACCCCGGTCAGACAAACCCGGCAAGGACAGACCCTGACCCGACAAACCCGAGAGGGACAGACCCATCCCAATAAACCCAGCAGGGACAGACTCCAGCCCGACAAACCCAGCAGGGACAGACCCATCCCGATAAACCCAATGAGGACAGACCCTGACCCGGCAAACCCGGGAAGGACAGACTTCGGTCCCACAAACCTGGCAAGGACAGACCCATCCCAACAAAAAACCACACGACCATATTGGTCTCTCTTAAACCTCCTCTCTTTTGATCTGTTCAAGAGATTTTGTTTGGTTCTACTTCTAGTATCCGATTGGGGATGATAAAGATGGAGATGTGTTTCTCACTATTGCCCCCTCCTCTTTTCTTATGGGAAAAAATCCATCTGTGAGTTTGTCTCTCAGTCAAAAAATGCTGTTATCCAGCTAAACAAGTTTTTTAAATGAAGGTGGAAATCTTTGCAACTAATATTCTAATAGACTTTGATAATAGGTCCAACTCCCGAGGTCTTTATCTATATGTGATGGATAATGTGTAGCCCTGAGTAAAGGCTTTTGCTTTGTACCTTCATCCGGCCTCATTCCAGCCCTTTGGACTTTCAGGTAGTGGGCACTGACATTGGGAGATCCACAATTTGGTTCAGGCTTTAAAACTGCAGCCAAAATTGAAGAAAATTATTTTGATTATTTTCTCCCTCTCTTTGCATTAAAACTGAAATAAATTGTAGTCAAGCTCTTGCTGTAGTAACAGGTGCTGCAACCTCCAAATGTATGTTTTTTCCTCCGGAAGGATGAGCACAGTCTCTGGGATCTGTAGCCCTGGAGTAGCTCCAGCAGCAAAGGATGGGCAGTGGCTTTGGCAACTGTGCTGCTCCTGTGCATGGCTCAGCAGGGAGAATTTCCCTTTGGAGGCAGTTTTGCCTTGTCAAGCCAACAGAATTGAATTTTTGGAGCCACATGTAGGGAATGCAGTAAGCAAATCATTGACACTGCCTATTATTTATGGAATGTTTCTGACTTGAAAGAGTCTTAATGAAGGTATGGGTCCTGCCCTGAGGAACTTACAATACCTGTTATAATCACAGCTATTATAATCCGCTATTAATTATTAAATATTTACAACAAGCTTTGAAATGTAAAACACTGGAAGAAATAAATCCCACTTTAAAGCTGGCAAATACTTAATAACATGTGATAAATTTATTTCCTGCTGTATATGTCCATTTTACCCCAACGCACTTGGAAGAGATTTTATTTTCTGCCGTGGTCTTCCACATGAGTCACTCCTTTCTGCTCTTTTTTTTTTTTTTTTTNAATTTGAGGGAGAAGTCCAAAGCAAATTCTTCCATGTGCACTTTTTGGTAGCACAGTAAACCTGAATGGATTTCAGATTCATACAGGCTCCAAATGATTTCTCTCAGCTCTGTGTTTTGGAGTTACATATAAAGCATCAAATCCTCCTGCTCTGTTCTCCTGTAGCTGATGCACCTCCCAAGCTACCCTTCAGTGTTGAAATAAGCCTTGAAGAACTAATCTGTTTAATAAACCATGGGAGACCCTGTGTGAGAAGTGTTTGCTTCTAATTTTCAGCCTACTTAGATGCACATGGCATTCTTAGAAAGCTGGCAGTACTTGCAGCATGTCTTTACAACCAGAATTCCTGAAAGTTTATAGCATCACTGGTCCTTCTCACTGCAAGGTCTTAATATGTTACCAAAAAAGTAAGTCATTTCTAGCAGGGGACAATCCTGCTTTTAACATTTCCTCTACATTTTTCTAATGGGAATTACTTATGCCAGTGATGATATTCTGGTACCTCCTTCCATTTGTCTGTTACGTTTTGGAGTGTGGGACTGGCTCCAGAGATGAGAAGAAGTCACACTGTGCTCACTTGCATTTGAAAGTCACAGTGAATATATAGAGTGTCACCATGAATAGATAGAGTGATCCGTCCCAAGAGTAGCTAAGTGGTTCAATTCTCATAAAACAATTAAGTTACTAAAATCAGTAATTGGTCTTCATGGTTGGATAAGCCCGATAAGGGGAGCAAAAGGGAGATGTGACCATATTGGAACATTCAAACAGTGGAGGTGAGCTAAGAGAACTCCGTGAAAAGTGTGATGGACAAACCTGCTGCACACTGTGATGCCAGGCTCAGACAGAGCCAGTTTTATGAGCTCCACTCCTCCAAAAAGCAGAAACACAACCTCCCAGATGTGCACTCACAGAGCAGGGGAGCAGCCTCGTTCAGGCAGCAGCTCTGTGAGCACTGAGGGTGAATGTGTCACTGCTCATCTCTGCTCTCCTGGCTCTGATGTGGAGAAGGAAGGGAGACAAGCTCGTCATTTCATGTTAGCACACGGCACAGAGGGAGGTGATGGGAAGAGGACAAGACAACTACATTTTGGAGAGGGCCTGAGAAAAACAAACCACATTCTGGAAAAAGTCTCCTGTCACTATAACACCCAGGCTATTTACTACAGCAGATAATCTGCCAGGTGCATCTGCAGCAACTGGTTGCATTCTGCCTGCAGGCAACATCCACCTGCTCACATCTATGTGTCACTGCACAGGATTCAGGATTCATCCCAACCTTTCCAAGCAGACAGTGGAGGGGCCTGGACCAGGCACATGTCATGCATGGAGAAAGCCTGGAATGCCCTTATGCTATCTGTAAAACAAACCTCAGTAATATGAAGCAGTCTCCAAACTCTAGAAAAGAAAAAAACGGGGACCTCTTCCTGTTGCAATTAAAATTTAGGCCCTTGTTGTCATCTTGATGCAGGAGTATGGGACTAAACATCCCGATTGTCCTTCTCCATGCAGCTCCACCTTTGCCAGTGGTTGCCTCAGATTGTGCTTGAGGTTCCTGCACGGATCAGACACCACCAGTCACAGTGATGATTCCTCCCACCCTGCAGGCCATGATGTGGTTTTGTTTCCTGTCCCAGTGTCACACTCTGTTGCTGGTACCCACAGCTGGGGAGGACACAGGGTCCCTTCAGAGAAGGGCCGGGTCATCATGGATCTAACCTGTTCCTGAGAGGAACACTGTGAGCCCCTGAAGAAAACGGGAATACACAGGGCCTTTGCCTTGGAAATCTTCCTGCACAACAGGTGCCTCCTCTGTCAACCCCACCTAAACCACCAGGATTGGATCTCAAGCACCGTGTGTGCCCTGGAGCTTCCTTGTGCTTCCAGCATCCAGGGGCAGTGCCTTCAACAGAGGGGATGCTCCAGGTCTGACCCTGCTTCTGTGGCAGCTTCTCCAGGGAAGGGAAGGGAAGGGAAGGGAAGGGAAGGGAAGGGAANCAGCGCCGAGCGGAGCGGAGCGGCGGGGCCGCCTCCTCCTCCTCCTCCTCAGCGCCCAGGCAGCGGCGGCCGAGCGGAATTGCCGGCGATGGCTGAGCTCAAGTCGCTGGGCAGCGAGGCGTACCTGGCGCTGGCCCCGGGCTACGGGCCCTCGGCTTTCGCCTACGGGGCCGTGCGCGGGGGCGCCGAGGGCCCGCGGGGCTCCTTCGCGGGGGGCGGCGGGGCGGACTTCCACGCCGGGGCCATGGGCAAGTCGGCGGAGAGCAGCGGCGAGCAGAGCGGCGACGAGGAGGACGGCTTTGAGGCGGGCGTGAAGGGCGGCTCGGGCTTCGAGCGAGAGGGGAAGCTGAAGGGGGCAGCCCTGGGCAAGAAGCCCAAGGAGCAGCGCTCGCTGCGCCTCAGCATCAACGCGCGGGAGCGGCGGCGGATGCACGACCTGAACGACGCGCTGGACGGGCTGCGCTCCGTCATCCCCTACGCGCACAGCCCCTCGGTGCGGAAACTCTCCAAAATCGCCACGCTGCTCCTGGCCAAGAACTACATCCTCATGCAGGCGCAGGCCCTGGAGGAGATGCGGCGGCTGGTGGCCTACCTGAACCAGGGCCAGGCGCTGAGCGCCCCGCTGCCCGCCACCCTCAACCCCTTCGGACAGTCGCCCGTGTACCCCTTCGGCGGCGCGGCCGTGCCCGGCTGCCCCGAGAAATGCACTGCCTTCACAGGAGCCGCCTCTGCCCTCTGCAAACACTGTAACGACAAGCCTTGACTTCTGCTTTCTTCGGGCTTTTCCTTTTTTTTTTTTTTTTGTTTTTTTTTTTTTTTTTTTTTGTT
>VXBI01003189.1:274553-342467 GCA_013397375.1 Toxostoma redivivum
TCTTTTTCTTTTTTTCTGTGCACTTTTCTTTCCACTGTCATCAGCCCTGGCTTCCTTCCATCAGTTAAGTCTGGGTTTTCTTTTTTGTTCTTCTCTTAAATCCCATCCCCCCTCCCCATTTGGAAGTATTTGGCAGTTCACGTGGACCCCCCCAAAAACACCCACTTTCTACTTTATTTAGTTCCCCTCTCACATGCAACTTCATCTGTAGAGTTATTTCCTTCCCAGCCTGTCAGTGGATTGTGAGCGTAATGTTGCTTTTCGCTTGCTCTGAGCTACAAAGTTTTTGAGCAGTTTCGAAACAGAACTATAGAAAAACAGAGAGGGAGAGAGATTTGGAAATGGAAACCTTAGTGAATTTGCTTTGGCATGATCGACCTGTGTTAAAAATAGACTAAAAGGAGGGAGGGGAAGCAAAATCCAGCTGCAAACTATGCAATGTTTCAGAATCATGGGCAGAGGGGGTTCTGTGTAGCCAGCTGGGGTTGGACTGCACCCGCAAACCCAAATGGAAACCATTTGGTCTGAGCTCATGGGAGGGGGGGAAGTCCAGTACTCTTGCTAAAACAATTGATGCTTCAAAGTAAGATGCTTTTTTTTTCTCTCTCTCTTGAAAAAATTAACCCGTTCTTGGACTGAGAGGAACCTGTGATTGTATGCTAATGCTTGCTGTTTGCCTGTTTCTCAGCTTGGTTAAGTTTTCCGGATGATTTTCCAAAGCCGTTGCTCATCATGATAAACAAAGCAAAAGGTGACTTAACATATTTATATGTATTTATGATAAATAAAAGACATGAATAACCACTTTCTCTGTCCTACATGTCTCTAAAACCAGCTGGCAGTCCCTGCAAAACCCCTGCTGGAGTTAGGTAAAGCAGAAATGGATGCGACAGGAGCAGCTGTGTGAACTTAGGGGAATGGTCAGAATACTTGGAAAAAGCTTGTTTATATTCAGGTCCTTATCAGCAAGGATTTGCTTTTTTTTCCTCCAGTTTCTCCTGAATTATGAGCACACAAAAAAAAACATTTCTTATGTCTGAGTTAAGCAGGCAAGGGTTTAGGTTGTGTATTCTAACATTTGCTGGGGAATGCTGTGCCCTGGAAGTGGTGTTTGACTGGGGTTATTGTAGCAGCGAGCTTAGCTCTGAGCACACCCATGGAAAACATGGCAGGGAAGGAAATTGCTTAAAGACTCTGCTTATCCCTTTGGCTTGGTTTTCTGTTCTATCCACAGCTTGACCCTAGATCTACATCTGGGGTTTGGCCACTTAATATCACGACTGAACTAATGATCTCTTGCCAATACTGACTGTGTTTGTACAAGTTACAGAGTGCGTCTCTCGCTGGCTGAGTTTTCGGTGTCGCTTGTGTTGGTTTACTTTGGTTTTCTGCTTTATGTTGTTCAAAGCTTTGGTGCCTTGTATGCTTCACTAGTCATTATATAATAATAATAATAATTGAGGTGCATTCAGTGCTTTCTGTTGGGGTTGGAAATACCCACCCAATGTCAGAGCAACCACGTAAACTGGTACAGTCGCAGCCTCAGGGGCTCGAGCTGTCCGTGGCCATTTGTCTTAGGAGTGGGGTGTAACTATTTAGGGTTATTAAACCAATTTCCATGCCTGTCGCTAGTGTTATGCTAATTTGAAAAGGACTGCCATCCCTCTGAAGCGCTTGTCCATGGCACTTAATTTTAATTAATACATTTCCAAAAGACTTTTTGTGTTTGGAAAACGAAGTGTGTGATTAAGCCTTATTCATAAAGACATATGTTTAAAACTGGTTCCTGCTCATTTCCATTTTTATATCTTCATTTCTTCCCTGTAATTAAAAAAAAAAAAAGAAAGAAAGAAAAAAACCCAGCAGTTTTACAGAACAGTTTATCGCTTGTACATTTTTCCATAGAAAATTTTGAAAATGCTCTTAAAGCACGTTTGGTGAAGTGAAAGCCAACCAAAACCCCTACTGGAGCAAAAATGACTGGAAACTGCAGATCAGCAAAGGTCACTTAAAATTTTGCAGACTGAGTTGTTGATAGGAAATATTTTGGAATAAAAAAAAGGGCCAGTTTAACAGAGAATTGTAATTTTAAAGTATGTGGATGCATGTTATTTCTGCTTAAAATTAGAGAAGATTGAGGATATTTAAATGGAGATTAGCTTTAACTGTTCATTTTTCACCAAAACTAAAACAGTTGGACAATAAAGTATTTAACAGCTCAATATTTAATCTGAGTTTGGTTTAGTTAAAGATTTAAAGCTAAAAATAATGGAATTTTTAATCGCTTCTTTGTCAAATAATTATGGCCTGAAAAAGAAGTTTTACTAATTTCAAAGCCTAAAAACTCTTCACAGTCTGAGACAAGCTATTTTTGGAATGATGGGTTTTAGTACAGTGATTGTTTTAAATCTCTTCCTTTCATTTACATTAGTAAAAACTTGCTCATACTATCATACCTACCTAGAATCCTAAAATTTTCCCTTCTGAGAGTCCTTGAAATATTGAGAGGGCTCTTCAAGTGCCCACTTGGAATTAAATGGAGGCTAAGTAAGGAATTTCAAATACAGAAGAAAAAACCTGCATTAAAATTTTCTTTGAAAGGAAAAATAGCAAGTTTGGCTATTTAAGTGCTGTTAAAAGGCCAGGTATTAAAAACAAGTGCAGAATTTATCAAAGCAATACTAAAGGCAATTAACTTTAAAGTACAACGGTTTCAATTGAAAAGGAAAAAGAAGATGAATCATAATTTTTCCTGCAATCAACAATAATAAACTCAAACAAAGTTGGCCAAGTTCTCAGTTAATCTGGAAGTTCAGTGCTGTGAGCTGCTTCTGTCCACCCTGGACTTGCAGGATTTTGGCTGGGGCTGAGGTGGAGCCCATCCCAAGCCCTCTGCATTGCCCATGACAGGAAGGCATCTGCTCCGAGGTGATTTAAACTGAGCTGAGCTGCTGCTAAAACTGCTACCAAGGGAATGTCTAATACTTCTCAAAGATGATTTTGTTGGGAGGGGATAAAGGAGCAGCTGACTGTTGCATTTGTGTGTGTGAAGCATCAGTGCTAACCTTGCAGATATGTGTGGTTATCCTGAGGATGAAGTCCTGTATTTGTCAATTGTTTTTCCCCTTCTCTGGCATATTTTGTGTACCATGTAAGGTTTTAAGTGTCTGTTTCCATTTGGTGTTTCAGAGAATATGAAGGGAGGGCTTGAGAAAAACTGAAGAAGTTTTTTTTTCTGCTCAAATATTCTTGTTATAATGCCTGCTCTTTTTTTTTTTCCAATAAGGATTTATTGTGTATGCTCAGATGGAGCTGAAATACAGATCATGTGTTCTAATGTACTTAATATCCTGATTTGTTCATACTTGGAAGAAAACATAATGCCAACTTTTAATTAAATATAATATATTGTTTTCTAACCTCGCTTAGTTTTTCTTTGAACTCCAAGACTGAGCAGCAAGAAGTGTCAGAAAGAGGAAATGCTGCTTCACTACCTGTTGTGTTTTTTAACTTGTGTAATTCTTGTCACTAACAAAATGAAAGTTGTACTGACCAACATATGTAATGTCACTAATAGGGGATTGGAAACTGCTGTCAGCTTGCACTGCATCTGCCCAGGTTTAACATTATCAAGGTAAAATATTCTTTAACCAAATACAGGGAAGCAACAGGTTTGAAGATGGAGGACCCAGAATGAAGCTGTCTACCTCAGAGACAAGCAAAAAGTTAAATCAGTTGGAGTTCCTGGAAAGAAGTGTGAGAATCATGAAGCTTTCCTTATTCTTTGATCCATATCTCTGATTTTGTGGCATTCTCTCACAGTACCTGAATATTGCTGCATGCTGAGCTTGTTTCCAAGGCTTTAGGAAGTGATCACTTTCTGTTCTCAGATGATTTTTCTGGTATTGTTCTTTACATATACATTTCTATAATTTCCATTTTCCAGGGTGAAATGAATGTAGGGCTCAGCCCTAGTGCTGTTTTGTAAATTAGCAGCGTTGGTGATATTAGTGAGAGCGAGACGGGGCTTGGTGCTGCAGGGCACCGTGGTGGTTTCTGACCCAACCAGCCACTTTTAAGAGGCCCAGAAAAATGTGTACAAGTTTTATATCTTTATTATATCAGCCTTGTAGCATGTGTAAAGTGCAGGGCATGGTGGATAAACCCCTCACTTAAAAGCTTTCGTGGCTTTTCAACCTGAACCTGCTCATCAGTCGCGGCACATCCCGCCAGGCTGACTCCTCACACACAGCAAGTTTCCAGCCCAGGTTGCCACAGCTGGAATTATTTAGTTTACAGTTTAAGACAACAAAACCAAACATTCCATGTTTCACTTCCACAGCATTGTGTTCATCAATTGTGTTCCTCGAGTGGACTCTTGATAACAAGAGGCTGGACACTGCAGAGTTACTGAAATTTGTTTTACCTGCACTTGCTCCTTGACATTTGAGTTGTCAGAGAAATCATTGCTTTGGTCTGAATCAGTGAAAATGCTTCTAAAGAATGCTAAAATACACCAACCAGTATTTTCAATTTTCAAAACTGCTTTTATATTGTTCTCTGTCATTTGATAGAATTTTGATTAGTATTGCACAGTAGAAAAGTTGGGGGGGGTTGTTTTCACTAATCCTGATTAAGGCTAGAAAAGACTCTTGATTACAGTAATTTTAATAATGTAAATTTGTTTGTGATATGTCTTTAGTCTTTAATCCCCTTTGGCATTCCATTCAAAGGGAGATGAAAATTTCAGGGATTTATAACATTTAAATCAGTCATTCCATGAATGTTTCTCAGGCAGTTTTTTTCTTACCTAAAATAAAGAAATGCCAAAATGAGTATGTAACATATTTTGTGATCAGATTAGAAATACATTTGCATGTGTTTTTTGTGGGAAAATAGCTTAATATCAAGCACTTTCTCTTTACAATAAAGTATATGTGTATAAGAAAAAATGGAACCAATTATCAAAACCAATAATATGTTTGAGATCTTTGCCATTCTTTCAGATGCTTTGAAGTAGGATTTTCACCAAGGACTTTATATAATCTTTTCATAATCAAAATTCAGATTAATTCTTTTAGCCATTACCCCAAATTCTTATTTCTATTTGTGTTTATGAATACATACAGTTTTTAAATTATCAATTTAATTTTTTAAGTAGTCTTCACTTCACATTAGTAAAATTTGAGTTAATGTTTTTTCCTGAAACACGGAACAGTTTTGAGCATAACCCTCACATTTCTTTAAGGCCAAATAGATTAATTTTAAGTATTAGCTTTACAATACTAATGCATATAGATACTTAGTCAATTTAACTCAGGGTGAAAACAAAGGGGTTTATTTTTTTTCGCAGTGAAATTTGCAGAACAAAGACTTGCAGAAGACAAACCACAAGTACTTAAGATCTTACAACACAGAGGAGGGGAGTGTGCTGCTTTTCGAACTCCTCGCCCTGATGAAACAGCTCAAATATATCTCTACTTAAATTATTTAACAGCTTATTTTAATTTTTAAGCCTTCCAATTCATCAGTGATTCATGTTCATTAAAATCTGCTCTGTTAATGCCATTTATATTTGCTCAATTCCTCTTCTCCCACACTAACATTGATGTTTTGTGTGTTTGTGTGTATCGATACGGAATTGTACTATGAATATAACCCAACCTTCATCGGCTACCAATGGGGAAAAAAACCCTATCTGCTCTTTTGCCTTAAGTATTTCAAAGGGAAAAACATGGCTGAGCAAAAAAACATCACCCCAGTTTTTCCTCCAAGCCCACTTTTGTCTAAAGTAATGAGGCCATAGTCAGTTGGCTCCAAGGAGCGCTGTGATTTAGTGTGACGTACAGTGAATCATTGCAGATCCATTCGGACTGCATTCGTTATTTTAATGAGACACAGGCAAATCTGTTTTTTGGCCGCAAACCTTAAGATGCAAGCATAATGTGAAATGGTTGTTGATTGCCACAAGGCAACTGACATTATGGATTTTTATCGCCATCATTATGCACTTTAAAACTCCCCACATCCCAGGATATTTAGCCCCTTCCTTTTCCTTCCGCGAATGACAGGGAAGCCACAACGCTGACATTTAAAAGGGAAAAGCTCATCTATTTAATTTCTGGGCTTATTAAAACCTTACTTGCATCCTCTAGTCTGCACTTTTTTTTTTTTTTTNTGTCTTCCCTTGTCTTTTCTTTTTTTTTTTTTTTTTTTTTTATTCACGCTTTCCCAGAGGAGGAGGACAAAAACCCCCACTGCAGCGCGGTCACCCAAAAAAGGTCACATTCAGTTGGGCGACAGCAGCACTAGGTCCCCACCAGCCTCTGCTTGATGTAGTATAAGAAATGACAATGAGGCGGGCATATCTGTGCCCAAGCAGTAATCACAGTAATGGTGTTCATCAGAATTTACCAGTGCTGAACTTTCCCAGAGTCTGGAGTCATGCTTCCTCCTCAGTGCTACCAGTAAGGGATTTATTGTGCTTGTGTTTGCCTTCAAGCAAAGGGCAACCATTTGATTGTTGAAGAAAACACTTTCAAAATTAGGTTGTGCTGGTAAACGTGGTTGTGTGTGTGGGCATGTTTGTCAGTGCAAAATGCATATGTTGATGCATATGTGTAGTGTCTCCATATGTGTCTGCATGAATGGGTGTTCCTATAATTTATTTACCTCCTGTGTCCTTTTTATGTCATTTTTTTGGTTGCTTTACTGGCATGGTTTTATTATGCTTTCATGAAACTTTGTACAACATCATTTGGCTGTAGCACAGGAAGCGCCATTGCATGAAAACCACTGGTCTCCTGAAAAATTGCTTTCGCCTGTTCAAGCCAACAAACTCATGAAAAATATTTTTCATCCTTTTATTTAATCCTTAATAAAAAGAAGTGATGTTTTGGGACAGTACAGGGTGTTGGTTTCCCATTGTGCCACCGGCAGCTTTGCAGTGAGAATGACAGAGAACCAGCATACCTTTCCTTTTCCCAGCTTCCAAATGTATCCATCCTATTTTTATTGATTTGCTGAAAGTAAATCTCATGTCTTGTGCTCTTCACACAGATGTCATGAAGAAATCCTTATGCCTTCCATTTGAGAATTACATTACCTTAAGTATTTTTTATCTCCTGGCAGCTTCAGTGTAAAGCAAACTCCCCAGCTGACAGCCATAGTGGGTGCACTCAGTGTTTACAGCAGAACTGAGGCTGTAGGGGAAAAAGATGAAAATCTCTCGCAAAATGTTAAAATGGCTGCTGACTTGGAGGCCTCTGGCTCAGTTTTACATCCTTTCCAATGTCCAAGAAAATACAATTTTACTTCTAGCAAGTTTTCTCCCCTCGGCTTTTTCCCTCTCGTGCCTCAGTCAGTTTCTTGGAAGATTTGAGGACAGAAAACACTTTAGTTACAGGAGCTCTATTACTCCCAACAGTCCCTGTTGCAATTGGATGTGGCACTGTATAGAATAATATTGGTACTTGGAGATTGCACAGCACAGGAGAGCTCATTCCTGTCTGACTTGACTCCTCTTTCAGGTGCTTACTTGTAGCAATCCACAAAAACTTTTTTTGGGGAGTAAGCAATGCACAAAGAGCACCTTCTCTCTGCTGTTTCTCTCCTGTGTAGGTTTTAGGGTCAGTCTTATATTTTATTTCACCAAAAGCAAACTCAAAATTCTCTGTCAGGCAAGAGCTTTTCCTCTTCTTTTTGTTTTCAGCTGCTTGATGAAATTCTCGTCCTTGCAAACTCTCTCCCCTGTAAATGCTTCTGCCCTCGGTTGGTTTCTGATCCAGCAAACTTGTTCCTATATAAATACATGATAAATTAAATTTTTTTACTACATTGAGTGTGCGTGCCTGTAGATATTTACTTTGTTTTGGTTTTTAGAGTTAAATCCAATTGGAAAGCGGCATCTGATAATTTCAGTGAAATTCTGATGCTTTCGGCTTCCTTCTCCAGTTGCCTTGCCCCGAGGCATAGAAAAGATCAAGGCATGTGCCCGTGGACACACAGTGACTGGAGTGAGTGGCTCACCAGATCTGAATTTAGATGATGTGTGCTTCCTGCTTCCCTGGATAAGGCACACAGAGCTCTGCCTCCCCAGCAGCATCCACGCTGACATTTTCTCTCTCCTCCTCACGCTCGGGGTCCCTGGGCAGATCAACCCTCTGCTGTGGTGTCACCCAAGTCACCTCCTGCTTCCTTCTGGAGCAGTGACAGCCAATTGGAAAGGAGGTGTAGCTGCATCTTGGCTATTTCCTAGCAGTCTCCTGCTGCTACCATCGCCTGAGGCTACTTGAACCTACCCTGGGGACCAGCCAGTCCCCAGCTGCTCCGGAGTGAAGAAGCAGAAAGGTGGCTCCAAGCCATCTTTGTTCTCCAATCCTCGCCTTGTGCTGAGCCCGGTCAAGTCACAGGGGAGAATCTGGGCCAGAGTTTATGAAATGCTTTGCTACACAAACTTGCCCTGGCTGCCAAAAGCATCTTTCTGGCTCTCTGAGCTCCTGTGTCCTGCCCTTCTCTTCCTGCCCTGCAAAGATTCCAGCCAGGATGATCCTGGCTCTGTGAAAGCCCCAGAATGTAACGTGAAGTGTCATCACTGGGCTGTCCTCTGCTGCTTTCTCTGCATCTCTGTCACTGCCTGAGCCACAGGCTGAGCCCAGAGAGAGCCCTGCACAAAGCTGGCACCCCAGCAAGGAAGCAGGGCTGGCACACAGTGGGAGGAGGAGGTGCCATCACTGGCTGAGCAACTCCTTGTTTTTCTTTTTGCAAGGAAAAAGGCACTTCTAACAGGGATTTTTTATTCATGTAGTCACATCCCTCCTTAGCCTCTGGTTTTGAACCAGCCCCAGTGCACACCTGTAATTCCCCTCCTGGTCTGACACCCAGATTTTGGTTCTTATGCCATGGAGTTAATCCATTTCTGACACTTATTTTGCACCAGTATCACTCTCCCAGCTTCAGAGAATCTTCTCATTTTCAAATGAGTAAAGTGCCAGCGTCATGAAATTCACTTTTTGTGATCAGCATTATTTGAGCAGATTCTGATACTTCATTTCTACTCCCTGGCCCTTGCTGTGATTTCCTGTGTAACATCTCAACACACACACAGAGTTCTTCTGGCTGAAACACTCTCAATGACTGGGTCTAGTTGTCTGAAATAAAAGAACTATTTTCATCTACCCAATGGCATCAATAGAACTGGCACAAGGAGTGCCCCAGTTAAAAGGAGACAACCCAGGTGACCAGGCTAAGACATGGAAAAGATTTTATTCAGCCCAGACAAAAAGGTGTGTCTCTGCTCATTTGCAGTGGAGTGTCACTCCCATCAGGTACTGCAATAGCAGTAGCACTCACTTTTTCACTTTAATATAATCTAAAATTAATTTCTGAAAGCTCTAAGGGGCTGTGGGCTGGGGTTTTGTTGGGACTTGGCCAGCACAAAATGGCTCATCCTGGCAGTGATGTGAGGGGTATCTGCTCAGGCAGGAATGCCCCAAACCAGTCCCATCATGGCCAAGGCTGATATTTATTTGGTCACAAATATTCTGATGACTCTCTAATGACTTTCAGTTGGTTTGCTGCACTGACCTATGATTCATTCACCACATTATCCCAGCTGCTGGCCTGAAACACTCTCTTTGAGTTAGAACTGAAGTTTATTAGTTAGAGCTGAACCACTGAGATGTGGTTTTACCCCGAGTCTGGGGTTTCATTTGGTCCAGCTGTTAAAATTCAGGAGCAGTATAACCCAGATTTGGAGACAGGGAATGATGGAGTTTAAGCCAAATATAAAAAATCCTCCAACACAGCGGACATTGATTTTGAGGTAAAAACATGAATAATTTCATGTGGACTAGAGAAGCTCTTTTCACATAAACTTGGTCATCACAATTCAGAAATCATGATTTCTATGTCTATCTAAACAGCCATGCAGACAAAGTGTCTTCATCCATTCAGGAGCTGAAAAGTGGAAATTACAAGTCTTTCCTCTTCATTTTCTCTGGGAAAATCTTTTAACTAATTTATGGAGTAGTTAATCTGGTTTTACACGTGTGTGGGTAAATGAGCATGTCATGTGTCTTTGTGTGCAGGAGAAAAAATTATTTCCTGATGGCAAGATAATGGAAACATATTGGGGGTGAGAGAAGGGTTTCATTAGAAAAGCACAGCTTCACGAGTACCATCCTTGCATATGAATCATGACTCATCTGCTCCAGAATGGAAAAAAAAAAAGGGAGAGAAAAAAAAAGAATCACTGGGAGTCAGATTATTGTACCTAACTCAACATCTAAAAGTCAGACAACTAATTAAGCCTGGGCTGTCTCCATCCTGAGGAATAATAGATAACAGCTTCCCAAGGGTAATTCATGTCACTGTAGAATAGGTGGACAAGTCGCCTTCTGGGGATGCTTATCTCTTGGCATTGACTGCAGAAGCTGCACAGATAGCTCAGAATAGATGCCTGGTTTTCAGGGGCAGGAACACAGTGAGAGAAGCTCCTGCCTTACAGCCTAGTGCTAGAATTAGGACTTGAAATGAAAGCTTAAAAGGTCGTGGTTTCCTAGGAGTTAGAATAATGTCCCCAATAAGAAGCAGCCCATCAGCAGCCAGAATAACCCTGGGCAATGTGAAATTAAAAGCAGTTTTCATTAAGGCTGCCAAGGGAATGTGTTTGTATCTGTGGGAGGCAAGTCTGGTCACTAAATAATAAGGGATGATAACAATGAAATAGATAAATGAATAGGGGCACATGGAGTGAATTATGCTGACAAATCTCAGAGTTAAGTTCTGAAAGTTGAAGGCTGTGGATAGTGTCTGCCTCTGGGACTTGGAGCATTCAGCCAGGTCAGAGCCTCTCCCAGAGGCCCATTAGAAAGATCTGAATCAAAGTCCTAAAATAGTTTAAGCTGGAAAAGCCCTCTAAGATCATCATCCAACTATTAATCCAGCACTGCCAAGCCCACCACTAAACCGTGTGCACAAGTACCACATTTTTAAATCCCTCCAGGGGTGGTGACTCCACCACTGCCCTGGGCAACCTCTGCCAGGGCTTGACAACCCCTTCTGTGAGGAAGTTTTTCCTAATACCCAATCTAAACCTCTCCTGGCACAACTTGAGGCCATTTCCTCTTGTCCTATCACTCGTTACTTGGGAGAAGAGACTGACCCCCAGGCAAACTGAATTTATCACAAGATATTTGAAGGAGGTTAAATTTGTACTTCTCAGTTGCCCAGGAGCTGTGAGCTGAACATGGTTGATGTTATTTGCTGTAAGAAAATGATGCTCAGACACACTGCAAAAATCAGCCAGAATGAACGGAGCGAAAAGTCCCAATTCCACAGCTATAGACTGGGAAAAAAGCAGTGCACATCCAAGATGGCATTTTGCACCTGAGAACACAGCAAACAGCAGTGCATTTCTGAAATGCATAGTATGGCACTGCACTGTGCACTTCCTCTGACTAATGCCATGTGAAAGTGGCCTGCTGCAGTGTGTTATTTGTCCTGATGTATTCTGGAGCTTCTGTGAACAAATGTTAAGGAGGCTGTGAAGCTGTCATGCTTTGTAAAGGCTCCTCAAAGGCTGTAGATTTAGTAGCTACAATTTTAAATTGCAATCGTGTTTTTAAAGCTTCTCTTTTCCCTGGGTGGAGCCTTCACAGACACCCAGAAGGTTTTTTTAATTGATGTCCATAACTCTTCCATGGTTGAAGCAGGGCAGCAAAGAGGGCACTGAACTGCAGTTGCACTGTGATTTACTGCCAAGGTTTGACAACAGTATTCCATACATATCCACTGGAAAATGCTCTTCATTTTCCCTCAAACACAGCAAGTCTGCCATCTGAGATATCTACAAATGCTGAAATTCAGTGATGGAGCGAGGGTGGAGAGAGTCATTGTGTTTAACCCGTGACTGCCCCATTTTTCATCCTTACAAGGACATTAAACACAGTGAAACGAGCCCTGGTGGAAGCCTGTGCCTCCCTGAAGTGGGCAAACGATAGGTTAAGAGAAAGCAAATGAAAGGTAAGATTAATAGCATTTATCATGGCAGATAGACTAGCAGTTTGCTAATTAAAGATGTTAGAACATAGAAGCAGCCAAGGATCAGTGGCTTTTAATGAGGATGTTGTAGGGTGATTTAGGTCTAATTTTCTGCTTAATAAGGCTGGTTTAAAAAGTAATTTTGTTGGGATGTGACTCTCCTAAACCTGTTCATTATCAGTGATGGGACTTCACTTCAACACTCCAGGAAATGTTGTGTTTAATTAATATTGTGTCGGCAAGTGGATATGCTGACAGATGAGAAAAAAATTGATGAAGAACTTTCAAGGACATTGACTTCATTACACAGCTTCATTATAGCCTGAATAACTGGCTAAATATGTCACTGGAAAGATAATGTGCCACTTTTAACTCTTTTCTGTGTGTTGTTCATGTAAGCAAGCAGAGGATTTCTTTCAAAATAGCCACCATTGAAAAAAATCCCATCAAGGTATCACATCTGCATTTTCTCATTGCTTCATTCTCTTCATGAGATTTCTAACTGATGATGGAGATGTAAAGCAAAATACTGTGGATTATTTACATTAATTCATCAACCATTTTGCTTGGGCAGAGTGTGATGTTAGTAAGTGACATTCTTCACCATTGGGTAATTTTCCACAGTGCCCCTGAGACAGGAGTAGAAATTAATTTAGAAGATTTTTATTTCTCTGCACAAAACAGCATCCTGAGGTACAGTGATGGATTGATCAGTGCCTATAAATATATAAAAACTGGGTACCAGGGTGGGATCTCAAATGAATCTTTTCACCTCAACTCAGAATTGTTGCACAACAATCCTTATTCCCCACCAAGGAACACCACTTTTAGCTCTGATTAGTGGGTATTGTATTTGTCTCCTGAGCTGGCAGCCAATGCTTCTGCAGCATCCTTTAACTCTTTGCTGACTTTCTCTGCAGACTCACTTTTCCCTTGGCTAAGGTTAAGCTATGAAACAAAAACAAAACCAAATTAAAAAAATGACACTCTATTAATTCAATTAAATTTTGGCCATCGTAGTAGTTCACAGTAGTTTGCAGATCACGCTCCATCACTTCACACTCAACTTCCAACCAGAAAAGAAAACAAAAATAATCTGTTTCAGACTAAATTACATGAACCAAGTGTGACCTCAGAGACTTTGGGTTGTAGTCTTCTGATCTGTTTTATAAGACTTTTTACAGCAAGGGGAAAACGCTTCAAGTCTGATCTCTTAAACAGGAGTTGGGAAAGGAAAAGGAAAGTACTGAGCACAGGGTCTGGAGCAGTGTTTAGCTGGGGGTTACAGAAAAGCAAGATAAAGGTCTGTTACAATCTTCCTAGTGAAAAAACAGGTCCAGCAGCAAACCAATGGCTTTTCCTGGGTTTCAGTTGCCTCTTCTTTGAGAAATAAGACTGTTAAAGAAGAAAAGGGAAAATAACCAAAGATCAACCTTTGAGGCTGAAAGCAAAAGAAGAAAAAAAAACTGTTTTCAATCTTAATCATTAGGGCTATTAGCCAAGAGAAGAGGCCCAGGCAGGGGAAGGAGAAGAGACGAGGACTGGAGGCGACAGCTGGAGTTTATCGGATGCGTCAGTTCTCTTTAACACCTCCATTTGGTGGCTGCTGTCACCTTCAGATGAGGGCTTTTACAGGATGGGATTCAGGAAAGCATTCTGCCATGTCAGCCCCGTTACACACCAGGAGCTTTGTCCCCATCCCAGGATTTGCATTTCCCCTTTCCCGTCGCTGCAGGAGCCCCACACTCCTGTGTCTGAGTCCTTGTGCCAGGGGTGGCACTGGGCCCTCCTCCAGCACCTCAGAGCTCTGCCCACGTGCCAGCACCCATTAATAATGACTCATTATTTTCTTACCCTCGGTAATAGGAAGGCAACACTCAGCCCAACTGTTCCATGAAAGAGGAGCCGACAGCATCCTGTCATCACCACAGAGCTGAACCTGCTCCAGCACCTTCTGCCTGCAGAAACTCAGTCAGACATCCTGGGAAAAGAGGAAAGGACCAACCAAAGCCACCACCCTCTCCCCAGGATGGCTCTGTTGGTACCTGCATCATGGTCTCCCTAATGGGGTTTAAATATCTGCCAGTGGAGCAAAGCACTGCCTGGCAGTGCAACGATGCTCTGAGCCACTCATATGGATCAGCCCGTGGGAGAGAAAGTGCCTGGGGGATGGAACGCTGGCTGAACCTGTTAAATGTGCATTTGGTTGGATATGTGGCATCC
The DNA here is from genome assembly GCA_013397375.1 of Toxostoma redivivum. Lineage (NCBI taxonomy): Eukaryota > Metazoa > Chordata > Aves > Passeriformes > Mimidae > Toxostoma > Toxostoma redivivum. The sequence goes on from VXBI01003189.1 coordinate 288,819, forward strand.
TGAGTAAAATTCCACTCACATGGGATATTTTTCCTTGGTTTTTCAACGGTTAGACAGCCAGAAATATCACAATGACTTAATTTAAAATAACATCCTTCCTTACCTTGGTCCATGGAGGGATGTGCCTTACCTGTTAATCTGCATTTAATTACATTCTTTATGTATTAAGGCCAAAAATCTGCCTCGTTTCACTTCTGGCTGCCTGATGCCTGCTGCAGTCAGAAAGAAGCACAGATTTTCTTGGAAACAAATGATTTACAGCAGGGCATGTTATTCCCAGACTGGCACAGCTAAGAAGTAAATACAGAAGTTTTTCAGAGCCTGTTAAGCTCAACATGGGTTGAGATCCACAGGAAACCTTATCCATATGGGCGTGGATGAGGCTAAAGCTGTTTAAAATTGGGATTAATTAAGTGTGATGTGGGAATTGATTGAAACTTGGTGGGACAGGAAGACCCAATTGTCTGGATGTTCTACAGTGGGCACCACGTTCCAGTTTGGATGGAAGATTCCCACATCAGGGACTCCTGGCTTCTGTCTGACAGGCAGGAAAATCAGGATTTTACTCTGTTTGGCTTTTCTTGTTCCTGAGCTCAGCGCTTAATTGTTTCCTGGCCAAGGGGCTAATTAATTCCTATGCAGGGCAATTAAAACACATTGGATGTGAGCAGTTCTGCAGCACTGACAATGAGGTGACACAGAATGCAGCCCTGGACAGGGAAAAGACACATTCCCATTTGCCTTCTGATCCTGCTGCAAGCAGAGCTGGATGCCCAGGGTGTGGGGCAGGTTCAGACTGAGCTCAGGCAACTGCAGGAGGAGGCAGCCACATTTCTGGGGATGAGCTGCTCAGTTCATCCCTTCTCCTGCACTGAGTTTGGCAGGAGGGAGCTTGGTTTAGTTCCTGAAATTGAGATCTCGGCTGTGGGGCAGAGATTGAGAAACCCCAGCTGCTCTGCTGGGCATTTACTGCTGTGCTAACAGAGCCTGGGTCATCCCCAGCACCCCAGTGGGTTGTGTGACAGTGCCAGCACAGGGAGGATGGCACAGTGTCCCCACACAGGGACACTGGGGAGCTCAGTGGCAGGGTAGAGCATCACTCCTGAGTGGCTGGATGGTGCAGGTAGGAGAATTTGGAAGCAAAGGGTGGTAGAAACCCAGGTGTGCCAGCAGCACAGGCACTGGTGCTAGGGAGGAGCCTGGTGCTCACTCGTGTGGCTCCTGGATTATCTCAGCTGAGCATTCACCTCCGGGGCTGGAGCAGAGAGTCCTTCAGCACACGCTGTGTAAATATTCAGATGAAATTTTTAAACCGAAGTGCAATCAGAAATTTGGCTCTTTGTTGTCTGTTGTATAATCCATTACAACGCACAATTATGTAATTGTCAGTTATCCAAGAGTTTAGTATTTTGCAACATGCCAAAATCAAAAGTGTGTTCTTATTAACATCCCAAATGTACTTAAGTGTTTAGTAAATACTGGAAGATACATTTCTTGCCCTAGAGAACATACAATCTGAAAAATTAATATTGATTCTAGACAAATCAATGTTTGCTTACTAAAATCACATGCTGAATACTCTATAAGCACCCACCCAGCTGCAGGGATGTTGTAAGCTCTGTCTCCCTCTGATGCCATAAACACAGCCTGAGTCTGTATTCAAGGCTTCACCTCACCATGCAGCTTTGAAATTGTGGCAATAATGTTATTTAACAACATCTCCCATCAGGAAGAGTGAAGGCAAAAAAATTCAGACTTTTTTTCTGCAGATCCCCAGTGGGTTTCTTTTAGGCAAGGCCCATGTACATTAATACAAATCATATTTTATGTTACTCACAGGACATAGAGATAATCAGAAAGCTATCTTCATAAACAGAGGGTTATTCATAATCCCTCACATGGCATTTCAATTATCAGTCTGATGACGATGTGACATTATGGATGAGGTTGTGATTAAATTTTCTTGTGTAATGACCCTAAGTAAATCTTTGCAATTTTCATTTTGCAGAGATTTAATATAGATTGGTGGCCTGTTGTTTGGCCCCTGTTTAATCCAAAATCGCTCATTAAATTTGGACCAGTAAACATCTGATGATTGCATTTCATGGACTCAGCTATGAATTTAACATATTAAATCTACATTCCAGATGGATATAAGCATCTGTTCTCATTATGGTTATTGGTGTTAATCTGAAACCCTGACCTGTTTCCCCTAACATTACTCATATTAAATTCCATCCCAAATTCTAACATATAATGGCATGAAGGCAGGAGATAACTAAAATACCTTCACGTGCACATAATCCAGTGAAAGATGAACAGCAGAAATTAGGGGACAAATGACATGAACCTCTTGTTCTCAGAAGGTGGCTTTCACTGCTGCAGGATGTAAAACAACTCCTTTTGTTTTCCAGCATTGAAAAAAAGCCTGAAAAACCCCAGGAGTCAATTCTATTGGACCCTTGCTAATCACTGGGCTTGAGCTGTATCCTTTACAGAGCAGCACAGCCCTAATTTGCAAATCTGATTTGTCACTAAATCTCGTCAGAGTTTGACCCAGCATCTTGCAGGCACTTGCCTGGCAGTATCCAGGCTCTTCTGCTCCAGAAACACTCAGCTCAAAGTCAAATTAATCGGTGACTTCCAAAGACCATTAGGAAGAAGATATGTGTTCCAGGGCTGCTGAGAGCTTCTCCACACTGCATGATTCATGTTTATTGCAGCTAGGGCATTTATTTATTAGATTGCTCAGTGTAATGGGAAATTTAAAATGACACACATTGTATTACAGGGAGGCTTAGCAAAATATTATCTCCCTGTTATTGTAAATCAAACAATTCTCAATGTCAGCATGGATCACCTTTGCTCAGCAGAAGTTTGTATAGTTCCTTGGATTTTTTTTTTTTTTTTTGCTTTAATTTCAGGAAACATGCCCTTTTCCCAAGCTGTATGAGACAGGCTGCACAGCTCAGTGCTGGGTTGGGATCCTGGCTGTAATCCCAGGTTTACCTGGGACTTTAACCCAGGTCCTGTGCCTAAAGGATCAGACAATTCAGCCCTATGGTATAAAAATTAGTCAGAAGGGTGAATATAGTTTTTGCCTGAAAAAAAGGAGAGAAAAAAAAATCAATATTTTAAAAGAGAAGAAGTAGATTTGTTGCACCAATTTTGTACCAAAAGGCACAAACCCCTCCCAACATCTCATTAGCCTATTCCCTGGGGTTTTCCTGGCTTCTAGGGCAGGAGAAATCCATCCTCTGGGATGGTGGGAGAGGGAAAAACAGCCAAGAAAACTGCGAGTACCAGGAAAGTCTGTCTGAATTCTAGCAAAACTGGGTTGGAGCCAAAAATCTGAATTAAGCCCTCACTATGGTTTGCCCTCCTGCAGCACCACACATACCATGAGTGGCTATAGCAGGAAAAAGCCTTAAGGGAGGGCTTTGGGTGATTTTAAGTATCAGATATTCACCTGCCATATAGTAACACTGTCCCTGAAGGACAAAGTGTTGGAAAAAGTACTAAAGCTGTGGTTATTGGTTGAGAAGTGAGATGCAGCATTTCCTGATGGCTGCACTGGGCAGTCACTTGTCTGTAAAATTTCCCTGTGATTTTAACAGGTTGAAAAGTGCAGAAACACAAATGCTTTATTTCCAATATGGACTGAGGTTTTTACATAAGGGAAAAGGGGATTTAAGTATGTACTGTGTATTAGAGAGTGCATCATCTCCACAGGCGAAACTGGCATGGCCTCATGTACCCATTTTGTGATGGGGAAAAAAATCTGGTCTCTGAAATACTGTCTCAAAGACCACGGAACAGAATGGGGAGGGGGTGAAAGAACTGCAGTGTCCAGTGGGTGAAAACACCCACCAAGGTGTGCATTCACTATCACCAGTGCTTGTAACAGAAGGACAAGAAAACCCCATCCCTGTCATCAGTAATTAAGGCTGCATCACTCAGGGCAGAGCGCTGTGTGTGTGCAATGAGGCTAATTAGCACCAAAGTGCTGTCTGACTTGGGGAGTTTGGTGCAGGCAGCACAGCAGAGGGGCTCACCAGCGAGGCTGGCTCAATTTCAGCCCAAGCAGCTTGACCTGGGCTCCCTGCCCTGACAGTGGGTTCAGAGGTGGCCAAAATGTTGGTGCCACTCACCAGCAGTGAGTGTTGGGATGGCAGCAGTGCTGGGAGTGCAGAGTGAGGAGATGCTGCCTCAAATGATCAACACAAAGCCATTTTTGCTCCGTAAAATGTGCTTTTTACATCCAGGTATTGTTGCACCAGGGTTTTGCCAGACTGGTCTCAGGATGAATCGGCAGCAGAAGTTTGGGTGTGTGGCCACCACCAGGAGCCCCCAGCTCAGCAGCTTGGGGAGTGGGAAGAGGCCAAGGAGAGGGGTCTTGGAGAAGCTTCTCTGGCAGAGAGAATTACAGCAAGTGCTGTTTGTTAATTCTAGTGGAAGCTGTTCCTGCCCATGGCAGGGGCTTGGAACCACTTGAATTCTGAGGTTCAGTTCCAATCTCAGCCATTCCATGATTCTGTGATGTGATTCTGTTTGCTGGTGCTTCCCCACTGGCTACAGCCCACAGGAGCAGATACACAGAGTGGCAGATAACCAGCAAGAGATTTCCACAGCCCAACTGTGGAACAAGTGGACCTAGAGAAAGCCAGAATTAAAATACCCTCCCTAAGAACCAATTCACACCATTGTAAGCAGACCAAGAAACTATCTGTGCCAGACAAGGCACTCCTTAAATTCCCCCCAGCCTCCAAAGTGAGGATTTTTAAGAGGGGATAATGCTGAATGCTGATTCTGGGGAACTGTGATGTAGCTCCCAGCACAACAGACCAAAGATTTTAATTGCTTGTTAACTACTATTGTGGCACACGAGTTAGCAAAGCTGAAGCCGTCTGACATAAATCACATGTCCCAGCCCAATAAATCTCCTCTCCAAGTGACAGCTTTGCAGACAGCAGTGAAGGAGAGCGGCCGATGCCCAGACCTGTACGTACAACTGCCGCCTGAAACCCGTGACAGATCTGTTGAGACCAAAACACTTGGCACTCTGCTAATGTCTGTCATTATGGTGATTGATACAGCCCCTCTATCACACTCTGCAGTTGTCTGCATTTCCAAAGCTTTATTAAATTACGGCGTCTCCCAACTGTTATCCGGCATTAGTGCGAGGAAATGGCCAAGAGCACTCAGGGACAAGTTGAGGTTTTTCAGCTCTGAAGAGCTGGGGAGGTGAAAGGGGTGAAAGCAGAGGGTTTGCTGACTTTTCTCTAAAGGCTAAAAAACTGAGGTCAGGGTTCTCTTTATGTGTAAGGACAGGAGCTGATGCTGTCCCCACGCTGAGCAGTGGAAGGGCTGCTGCTGATAAAAGAAACAGGTTATTCTACCACTTAAAGCTTGACAGGACCAAGGGACTTGCTGCTGCCTTCAACGTGTAATAATTGTCAAGGTTGAAGGATTTATTTTGCGAGCCCTGGTGCTCTTGGGGCTGGGGTTATCTTAATGACTCTGCTGCAAGTGTTCCCCTTGACCTACCTTCAGTGCCAGCCCCAGGAACAGGTGCCATTAGAATATATTCCACCCCACTGAAAGTCCTGTCTTTGTGGAGACTTTAGGAGGAGGAATATACAGATATATTGTTTCTATAAATCCCCTGATATTATCTTTTATCGGTAGTAATAAATGTCCATATTAATTAACTTAATGGTTTTAACTGCAGTAATGACTTTGTATTAAACTAGTGAGCTTTCATGTTCCACATAAAAGCTGCAATATTAAAACTCATCTACAGTATTTTTTTTCAACTTCTATTGTGCTGAAACAAAGCAAACCCATTGCTGGAATATTCCAGCCACCAAGGCCAGCAGATGAATCAACCTTGGTGTAAATTATATCCTTTTTAAAATGGAACTACATTCAAATTTGGAAGATTTTTGAGCAAGCCACAGATACGATACAAAAACAGGGCAATCACTTTTCCCTTTTTTTTCCCGTATTTTGCTAATAAACAAGTGAATGTGGTACTCAGTCTTTCATCTGTTGCTGTGAACATTCTGTGTGTTCCCATAAATATTTGAGAAAAATTCACTGGTTTTTGCAATCATTTTGAAATACGTGTCAGTGCCAGAGCCAAAGCCAGAGGAGGTATTGGCTACCAGTAAGGGAGAAGGAAATACTGTGTGTGGTGAGAGCAGAAAGAGAATATCAAAGAAATATCTTCAAAATTTCCTTTGCATTCTCCAGGCTGAAATTTCTATACATTATATGTGAACTCATGCAACTGGAAAGGTGGAAAATGGGGATTATCTGTAGCCAGGGCAGTGGTGCAGGAAAAAAAAGCTTATCTCCATAAATTGACATCTGTGAACAGTTTTTCCTGGTTCTACCAGAGCTTTGTCTGAGCCAATTTAGTCACTGGTTTTCTGTGGATTTAAACCAGCACTACTGTCTTCACCATCTGTATGAACTGGCTCCATTTTATAACTGTCTGCTACCACTGCTTTTCCCAGCTCTAAAATGCTTGGGCAGATGTGTTTGTTCACAGCTCCTAAACCCTCCTGAGAAAGCCCATGACCCCTCCTGACAACCCAACACCACCTACACAACTCCTTTCAAGCCATCCTTTACCTGCAGCTGAAATTGCAGATAAAAACTCTAAATTAGAGCATCTGAACACACAGAAAGTGCTGCTTTCCAAAGGTAGTTTATCTCTTGCATTCCATTAGGGGGATAAAGATGGGTGCAGCAGAGGGAGAGGTCCACAAATAGAACCCAAAATCCATCCACAAGGATCCCCTTCATGTCTGAGCTACACTGGAGGACAACAGGACACAACAGGATTGGATTTGCACTATAACAGCAATGGATCTTTGCAAATTAAAAATTTCTCCCTAAACTCTTCATGCTTTCTAATAAAAGCCCACTGCTGGCACAAGCTGGTTGAAACAGAAGTGGAAGCCAAGTCCTCAGCCAGGGCACAGTGGAAGCTTTGTAGTCTGGTCCATAATCCAAAATTCTAAAAAGTGCAAATTAATCTCTAAATTCTCCAAGAAAAAAATTGCTGGATTGTCTGGCCCTTAAAAGCACCAAAGTGAGCTAAAAAGAAGCTCCCAGCTCTTTTCATGGCCACCAAAAATCAGATCCCGTTCCTCCTGCTGTCACCACTGAGCCAAGCTGCTCTCTGTGTCGTGGAGTTCCTCATGGAATTCAGGCTCAGCAAATCTTTATCATTTCCTGTGGGGAGAGTATTTGCCAATGAGCTTATGGTGCAGCAAGGAATGAGGATTTCTTGGCTGGTTAGGACAGGTTTGAGGTTTCTGATCAGCTTCAAGCAAACCCCAGAATATCTTCCTGAGAAAAAAATCAGGCAACATTCAGGCTCCTGGTAACTTCTTGAGGTCTTTGTACTTTTTCATCCCAGGAGCTGCAGCTGTGGTTGCAGTCTTTGGCAAATCTGAGCCAAGGTGGGGCTCTGCAGCCTGGGGCAGTGGAGCTGTGCTGGGGGACATGTCAGAGCCTCGCCTGATGGCTCCCTCTGGGAGTGCTGGTTATCCTGCAAGCTTTATGTAAATATTTTTAAGTGGCACATCTGTCTGAATTACCACCGTGCCCTCCTGGATTGCTAATTGTAGGTTTTAATTCAGCTCTGACGACCAGTTTACATAAATTAGGGAGCTGGCAGTAAGCAAGCTTTGAGGAGCTGGGATATGGATTTAGTGAGGACTGATTTTTTTTTCTCTCTGAAATGCTTCTCCTCATAATCTAGTGCCTCTTCCCTTAGCTTGAATCATTCTGGGAGAAGAGCACAGTAATTCAGCTCTGCTTGTGGAAGGGACACAGAACTGTTTTGTCTTCACCCCAGTGCCAGTGTGCCCAGCTCACACCAGTGGTCTAATTGACTTTAATTGGCTATAGAAAAAGAAAAGGACTTGGCATTTAAGTTGTGTGCCATAGCCCTCTGGCAGGAGTCAGAGGCAGTGCAGCTTGGCATGGCTGTGCTGGCTCACCGAGGGGACGCTTGGCTGACACCAGGCGTGTGTGATCCCCAGGTGATCCCTGCTGGATCCAGGATGTGCCAACCAACAGGTTGGTGTTGTGTGATCAGTGAAAATCTTCCAGCCCTTCCTCAGCTGCATGGGCTCCAGGGCTGGTGTGCCCAAGCCAGCTCTGGCAGTCAAATAAGGCAAAAAAATAGTTCCATACCCATCCCCTCTGCCAAAGGACTGGGACTGTCCACAAAGGCTTTAAACTCTCCTGGCTCTCACCAATGCTGGCTGCATCAAAACTCCCTCCTGCACGTTCTTGAAGTGGCAAACCTGAAATTCAAGAGTTTTTGCACCTATTTCCAGCAGTTGTCAAGATAGGCAAGCCTAAATTAATCCATTTAATGCAAGGAGAGCCTGCTGCCTGCTTGGAAGCAGAAGTTGGCTCAACAGAGGGGTTTGAGAGGAATCTGGAAATTCCCTCCTTAAAGCCAAAATCTTAAATGTTTTGTAGCCAGATTTCACCAGGGGAGATCAACAACCCCTGATTTGAATGCTGCCAGCCCCTGTGAGGTACCACACCCCTGCAGTGGATGAAAACTGTCCTTCATCATAGACTTGTTCACAAGGAAAACATCTAAGTCCTTGTATTAAATGACAACTGAGCTCTTATATCTTGTGGGGAAATGGCCTTTTAATATAAATTAGAGCCCAAAACACAAGCAGTGATTAGAGTGGATGGTTGAAGAGAAGCCATCTGTGTCTATCAGCACCAGAGCACACAGAAAGCTCATGAGCTGTAATTTCACATTGAGTTCCCAGTTTGCATCTTAGGGAGTTTAAACTTCAGAGATTAATCAAGCAGGTCAGTATTCACTTTCTCCAAACTTTGGCCTTAGGACTGTGATGTCTTCAGCTGATAAGCTTATCCATGTCATTCCTGTCTCCCGCCTGGAATTAATCTGATCAAGAGCCATTTTCCTGCTGTCACATCCTCCTGTTCTCCCAAGCAATCATGCATTTCACACCACAACCACTGACACAACTGATGCAGCCCTTTAACCATCAAGGCACACAGGAAAAAAAGCCTGTCAAATGTCCCTTGCATGGATAGAAGCTGTCCTACAACTGTAGACAGGAATGTCAGAGTCTCCTTTGGCAGTTTGTGTTCGCAAGGGCTTTTTTTGCAAGGTTGCAAAGTACTGCTGCCTTCGAGCACAGCAAACATGCATTGTCTGCTGGGAGAAAAATCAGTGCTTTTCCAGTAAATTTTCTGCAAGTGAATCAGAGAGGGTTTTTTTATTATTGCCTGCCTCTTGCATTCTTGAATCTCTCCTTTCTAACAGCTTTAACACAGGACTTAGAGATACCCCAGGCGTGTTAGTAGAGATTCCTCCTTCTCAGGATGTTGATGTACAGTCTCCCAGCCACACACTGTGCAAGATCATGGTGCTGCACCTATAAAAGAAACCCTCTGCCACCTGGCATCTCCCACCACCAACACTGCAATAGCCACTGTCCCATTAGAACCAGCTTTGCAAGAGAAACAGAGAAGCCAATGAGCAAAACCCATCTATTCTATGAGTGGTTCTTTAGAAAAGTCAATGGTCAGGGAGGATGAGCTCAGAAATAGATTCAGTTTTAAGGGAGGAAAGAATACAAGGAGAACAGGCTGGAAATATCCTGCCATAGTCAACCTGTTGAGACACACACAAGCTTGAACTGAAATGATCTAGTTGACTAAAATAGTTGCTGCAAATGTATTTTATGCTGTGACTTTGTTTCATCTCAATTAGACACCTCAAATCTGCTAGATGGTTGGAGAATAAGAAGAATATAGCACCTCTTTAAAAAATATAAACCCAGAAAAGCAAAACTGGATAAAAATGTGGAATTTGGAGAGCTGGTCACTCCCTCTGTCCTGTCTGAGATGAGGCTGCAGCTCCTCAAGGCACCAAGTGATGCCTATGTGCTTCTTTTTCACTTCTGTAAGATGCCTCCCACAAGTTAGACCTTCTAGTCTAGTGAGAACATCTTGATCCCCATCCTCACTGCCATTCTCTTTTCTCACATTCCAGACTGAGCCTTAAATCACAACATTGTCTCAAATCCAAGGAGCCAAACCCAGCACTGCTGCCAAGGATCTGAACAGGACTGCAGCCAGGTGAATTTTTGACCCTTTCTTCACAACACATACACCAAGAACAATAAATTTCCTCCACTCTGGTGACAATTCAGCTGCATCCAGGCTGGTCCAGAGCTCATTAAATCTGGAAATCTTTCCATCACTCCAAGAGACCTGGAGCCAGCCTGCTGCCATGTGTGTTGCAAGCGGGTGCCACTCATGCTGAAGCACAATCGTGGTACATCACTGCATCCAGACTTTCCAGAACAAAAGCTTGAGGGGTTTTTTTTTGCTCTGTCTGGCTGATACTTTTTATGGAATCACCCAAGGGCCAGGTTGTAGTTCTGTAATTGTACAGGGCTGTCATCCTCATAAATATTAAACACCACTTCCAAGTGAAACTGCAGCTCCTTTTATTGCACAAAGCGATGGATATCCCAGCTGAAACCTCTCTGCCTCCTTGCTGGTGCCTGCTGAAAAGTGACTGTGGTTCAAAATATTTATTGATGCTTTGTTGTATTGGGAGAATGCTCAGTGACAGATGGACACTCTCTTTAAAACCTCAACGTATGCAAATCTCCATACAAAAGAGCCCAGGATGTTTTTAATATCGCACACTTGCCTCAGGACATGTTTTTAAATCCCCACTTACCAAGGGGCCTGGCTTTTTATCAGTCAAACGCCTTAAGCACTATGTCAATGTGGACATCTGGCCGCGTGTTTAAAAAATTTTTTATTTGCTAAAATATTTAGTGATGTGACAGGGGTTTTAGCTGGGGACATCAGGTCTAATGGCATATGTTTCAACCCAACTGCTCAGAGAGGAAAAATTAACAAGGTAGCTTTTGGGGAAGTTTACCTTCTAGGGTGTAGTAAGCCCCAAAAAAAAGGAAGGGAGATGACCAGAACCAGGCATAATTTGAGGGTATAAAGAATTGGGGTTTAGTGTGCTGAGATAGCTCCTTGAGGTTATTCTGATTCCTCTCCATCACTTTGATGTACAGGAGAAATTCTCCTAAGGATGTGTGTGGGTTTTAAGAGCTTCTTCCTCCTTTTCAGGTTGAGGTTGGCCAAAGAGATTGGCTTGAACTGTTCTTCCCATGCAGGGGCCTAGGCAGCTGATAAAGGGTTTGGAACTGATGGGAATGGGTGGGAGATGATTACCAAGGAGTAAATGAATGAAAAATAACAGACAGAAAGGTGTCATGAGTCTTTCAGGTTTCTTTCCAGCCTTTTACACTTAGCACTCAGCAGTGACAATTCCCACCCAACACCATCTGGAGAGCAAATCTCCAAACTTCTCGCAGGTTTTGGTGCTCCATCAGCCCCCAGACCATGAAAAAGAATTGTGATCCCAGCAGTACCAACCATCAAGCTTGCTTTCCTCCCAGCTAATCCTAGCAAGTTCTTGAAGGACATTGTCAAGCTGGGAAAGGTCCAGAAGGTGTTGAACAAAAGCAGCCCCGGGCAGTTGGTGATGCCAGGGCTGCTGTCTGGAACTCCTCTGGGGTGGTGAGGGATAACACAACACCCAAGCCTGGTGCCAGAAACCCTTTTGCTTCCAGAACAGCCACCTTTTATTTCTAAAATTAGCTATGCAAAAGTGATTCCCAGCCTAGAGATGCCATGGTGTGTTTGCTAAAAGCAGCAGCCTCAGCTAATTGTTACTCACCTGCTCGGGCTATTCTGCTCTCAATTAACACCCCTATTATTAGAAAGTCACCACATGTGAATTGAAACCCCAGGCATGTTTGCCTTCTGCATGGGCAACCAGGCAGCCTGAATTGCTTAGAGAAACCCAGATTTCCTCACCTCAGTGCTGATGTAAATCCAAGGAAAGCCATTTAGCTATTCTGTGGCTGTGCCTTCACCAGGGTTTGGTGTGATTCTGCTGCTCATGAAGGAAGATTCACATGGGTCACATCACTGCTGTCACATTTGGGTATTGAGAAACTACTTCATTGGAGGGCAAAAGTTTCCTTTCCCTTAATTTAGGGAGAAAAATCAACCAGAAGAACCAAGCCAGTGTCTGACCCTTTGTCTTGTATCTCTGTGATACCTGCATTTTATGTCACTGCAATATTCATGTTTACGTTGGAATAACTGAGACCCCCTGGGTTGAATGGTGTTCTGTGCAGCTGCAGGTGTGTCAGTGTGCACAGTTTCAGGTCAATATGTTTGAATAAATGAGGCCACTTTCTCTTCAAAAAAAAAAAAAAAGAAATCTGGCTCTTGTACTGGCTGGCAAAGGTTGCATCACTCCATTTCTCTGGGAAAATGAATGAGAAAATGAATTTGGCAGAAGAGCTGCAGATTACAATGCAGTGTGATGATGTAAGGCTAATGAACAGTGAAATCCATGAATTACACGTCATTTATGCAGAAAAGGCCAAACTGTGTAGGAGCCATTCTCTATCCATATTGGTGTCCTGTGTCCAGCTGTGACCAGAGCTCTGCCAAAGGTCCCACAACTCCCAAAACATTGATGTGACCAAGCCTGGTGATGCAAAGCCAGTGTGAAATCTGAACACAGCACCACCAGAAATAGGTTTGAATCCTGGAGCACAACACTCTTATTTTTCCAAAGAAGAAAATATCTACTTTTTCCAAAGTGCTGTTTATTGTGATTTACGAGACGAAAAGTTTGATTTAAATGGAGTTTATTAAAAATGTTTTTACCTGGGAGTTGCACAGATGTTACAGCAGAGCCTGAAAGGTTTGACAGGAAATACCTGTGCCCTTCTCTGGCCCTTGCTGTGATGGTGGGAGGGGCAGGATTTCTGCAGGGATGAACCAGCAGCTGACAACTGCCTGGAGAGCTGGTCCTGCTCCATGAGGTCCCTGTGGTCCTCCAGCCACTTCCTGGCTTTTGTGCCTACCACTGAGGGCTCCCCAGTTCTGCATCTGCTCTTCCCTCAGAGGGAGAGATTTTGGCTTCACCCCATCCCTCTTCTGGAAAGAGACAAAATGTCATGGTGAGATCCAAGGCATATCAAAGAGTGAGACACCGTGGTAGGCACCAAGGGCTGTGATAGATTTGCTGCTTATTTTCCAAATGAGAAGGTGATATCATTCTCCTAGAGCTAAAGCTTTTTAGCAAACTCCTAAATTACTTTTTTTTGCATTTAATAAAAAGTTCTTTTTCTCCAGCATACATTACTTTCTTTGTGTCATGTGCTTGTCTTTGCAGAATTCCTCCTGAGAGCAGTTGGTCACTCCAGTTCTATGAAGTATTAATACCCCACCAGTGATATTTATGTACCCAGATCTCTCTCTCTCTTTTTTTTTCTTTACCTTTAGATGTTCAACAGCATGAATATTCTTATTTTTTATTTAAAACTAATTTGGAGTTCTCGCTCTCTAAGGGGTTTCTAATCACCAAAAAGTGCCCGAGGCTAGAACTGATTGACAGGAAAATGTTGTGGCTTCTGAAAAGTAAATTGTCTATTGACAGAGCAGTATACAAAGGAAAATGCTAAATGCTTATTATTTATGAGCTATTAGGGAAAATGTTATTAGCATCTGTTTCCCACATGGGCAAAAACACCTGTCAGACATCAGGAAACTATAAAACGATGCACAGTTAATAGTTACTTTGTTTAAAAAGTCATTAAAATTGAATGTCAGCTAAAACTTAGGAAAACATTATTCTTCAAAAGACTTTTAATCTTGCTGTTCAAAAAAAACAAAACAAAAGACCAAAAAAAGAAAGAAAAAAAGAAAAAGACCTTGCCACATTTTAATTTCTGGGAGCAGAAAGGAAGAAGATGTTTGATTTGAAAGCAATGAGACGACTTGTGGTACACAGCAAACAAGGCATGAAAAAAGAAAAAAGCAGAGGAAGAAAGGGCCAGGTTGGGTCCCTCCTGGATCTGTGGGGCAGCAGAGGGAGAGCAGGGCAAGGTCAGGCATTTACAGGGGCTTTCCGTTCATTTTGGGGCTGTTTGGATTTCACTTAAACCTGTAAATAGAGCAGGGCTGCCTTTCTTACAATGGGAGACTCACACAACTAGACCAGATTGCTCCCGGAATTTCACACTGTCAGGCTTAGATTGGATATTGGGAAGAAATTCTCCCCTGTAAGGGTGGTGAGACTGGCACTGCGTGCCCAGAGAAGCTGTGGCTGCCCCTGGAACCCTGGAAGTGTCCAAGGCCAGGTTGGACAGGGCTTGGAGCAGCCTGGGACAGTGGAAGGTGTCCCTGCCCATGGCAGGAGTGGCACTGGATGAACTTTAAGATCCCTCCCAACCCAAACAATTCTGTGGTTTTGTAATCATCAGCCCCAAATTGTAAATTGCCACAAACTGAGACCAAACTCTGCACAGGGTGGGTCAGGGTAGGTCACATCCAGGCTGGGCTTTCTTGCTGTGTCTGCAAATAAAAAGTAAAGTTGTGGCCAAGATTTCCCACAGAGACCTGCCAGACTCCTATCCTCCATCTTCATTCCATCTGAACAGGGGTTTGACTGGACTTTGATGAATTTTCCACTGGCAGAATTGGCAAAGAGCTTCGGTTTGTTTACATAGGGAAACGTTTTCCTTATGAAAATTCATATATGATTTTCCAAGCAGCCATATTCAGGAGACAAACACATTCTCCATATTTTATACATTCCTGAGCACAGCAGAAGCACTTTAACAGCAATCCTGGTAAAACCAAAGGCTTTTTATAACACACAATGTAATGGCACCTTCCTTTCCAGCTTGGTCAGAACTCTAGTACAGGCTGTAAGACCAAATCCAGGGGATGTAGAGCCTTAAAGGTGAAAATATGTCTAAAATGTGCTGTTCTTAGTGTCTGAGCAAGTGTAGCAGCAAAATGTACACACAAAAGCCTTAGTGGAGAACAGAAACATGGTCCATCTTCCCACAATTGTACAAAATCCCTGCTGTTGCAAAGGAAATGAATCACTTCTGTCTGCACAATTTACAATCCTAGATAGGGATTTCAAACCTGGAATTTTACTTTGGGAAATATTAAAAGAAAAATAGATGGTTTTTGTAACAATCACTCACGCCGAAGTCACTCTCGGTTTTCCTCACAGTGAATGGGATCTTACTGATCCAAGGCACAAGGACAAACCCACTGTGACACCAGTAAAAGTGCCAAAGAAATATAATATAAAATACTGCTTGTCCATTTAAATTATTTAATGTTATTATCATTAATTACCATACTTGGATACCCTGAGTGATTCACACATTTTCCCTCCCCCCAACCCTCTCCTCCAAAGCTGAACTCTGAATTTCGACATCCGCTTGTTTTCCCCATGGATTTCCTTGGAGCAGCAGAAGGGGTTTGGCAGATGGTCTCTCACCATCCCAGTCCACTGTGCTCCAAACTGTATTTCCTGTGCATCTCCTTGTTTTGCTCCACAGCCACCAAGGCTCAGCTTGGTGTCCAGTTTCCAGCTATGACATCCATGGGAGCACTGGGGGGGCTGGAAGGGTTTGGTCCATGCCAAGACCCAGGGTGGGCTCAGTTAGTGCTGGTGGGTATCAAGAGCTCTCAGATCTCTCTGCATCCTCTCTGATGAGGCTGGAGATATGCTGGAGGAGTTCAGTGCTCTAGTGCAAGCAGAGGGTTGTATTTTAGCCTGAAGAGTAGCATAAATTATCTTCACCTGGTGGAACTACTGGCTTTTATGACTCAGTTTTATCACAATTTCTTCTGCAGCCCATAAATTGAGACAACGTTTGGCCTGCTCATTGGAAATGGTGTGAGGGATGGAGGGATCAGCCTGTGCTCCTGGAGGGATTGGCCATCCCCAGACACACTGGGATTGTATTAGCAAGGCAAAGGATACCTCACTCAACACCTTCTGGCAATGGGCAGGTGAGGAGGCAGAAGATGCTCTCAGTTCTTTATTAAATTCACTTCTGGGACAGGTTAAAGTCACAATTACACTGCTGACATTTCAGCAGCACAGGGCACAGCAGGGACTTTCCAACCAGCATCATTAGCCAGGACAGGCAAATGAGCTTCCCAAAAACTCTGTTGTCCTGATCCAGATGCCAGGTGCCTTCATGAAGATGTGGGGCTGTCTCTTGCCCTTCCCACCCTCTCTCCCAGCAGCCTCCACCTTGCCTGATCCCTCCAGGCAGGAGCCCTCCTGAGTGAGGACTTCAATATGGGTTGGAGCTGCCTTTGAAGTGCCATTTTCTCTTTGAAATGCAATGTCTCACTCATCTAATCCTCATCACATTTGGGAAGCTTCTCTTCAGTCCTTCAGATCAGGATGTCAGGGGAGCAGAGTTTATTTTTGAAAGGAGCCAGTTTGAAGTTTTTTTGTTTTAAAAACATAAATGTGTTTTTGATCACAATGTAAAGTAACCCTTTTTGTGGCTGAGCCTGGTTAGGTTGAGGTTTTATTGTTTCATGGGGTTTCAAGTTTTTTTGCTTGGGACTGTAAATAGCTCTCAGGCACTTTGGAATTGTTTTCCTAAACTTTCCCCTGATGCTCATTGTATAGTCCATGTATTTCAAACCTCCCCATTGCTTTTCCCACCATATGTGTGGGATTGTTCCAGAGAGAGCTGTGCTTAGAGAGAAACCAATGCCGTGCCCACTCCAGTCCCAGGGAACAAATCTTAATCAGTGGAATGTGCAAAGACTAAAATCTGATGTAATTAATTCCATTTGGTTCATGGAGATGATCCTCTCCAGCTCCTGTGCATGTCTCAGGAAGGGCAGGGACTTTCTTCCCAAGGAACCACCAGGAAGGATGGGAGCTGTGCTGTCCCATCCCAAAATCTCCCATCTTTGTATTTTCCCTCAGCTGGGCACAAATGCAGCTGTGGGGTCAAACACAGTGCAGAGCAGCTTCCAGTGACACCCTGGGTGCCAGACTGGGGTTTTCTTGGACCCAGCTTTCCTCACAGACCCTACAAACACAGCGGCTTTTCCTCACCCATCCTGGAGCCATAGCAGCACCAGGGATTTAACTTTGAAACCACTTGCACCCAGCCTGGTTTTCCCCACACTAACCTTTCCTCTTCCCAGCCTTGAAAGTTAGAAACATCTTTTGTATTCCAGAGGCCAAAGGGCCAAACTTGCCTTTAATTAAAATGCATATTCTTTAATTAAAAGCCCCATAACACATGAAGGGCATTCATTGAAATACGATGTGTGACATAGTCATTACCCTGCTGTTAATTACTAATTAATGAAGCTATTTCAATTAATAGCTTCCCCACTGTCACTCTGGCTTTGACAGGGCTCCGTGCTGAGAAGCTGTAGTGGAATCACAGGCGATCGTAACTCCTGGAACGGCACCAAAAGGCATCAGCTGAATATTCATGTCGGACGACGTTAACACTTTTCAATTAAACATAATAAAGTAAAAGCTCCGTCAAAAGTGTATATCAAACATGCCTCAGCCTTTCCCTCTCCCCCTCTCCTCTTCCAGCTTGTCAAAAATAACTAGAGAGAAGTAGGAGGGGAAGAAAAAGTGGGGATTTTTTCTTTCCTTTCGACACTTCAGGCTGGAGCATCGTTTATCAAGCAAGCGGTGCTGCTGCTCAGGAGAGGATTTACAACCAGCCTGGGCGAGCTCTTGGGCTCACAGGCAGCTCTTTCCTCTCCCAGGGCTGAGCTTTGCATTGCACTCCTGTTTTCTCTCCCTTCCCTGCAGTGGGAAGCAGGGAGAGGCCTTCAGGTGCCTCCCCAGCTCTGTACAATTATTTGGGATCTGAGGAACAGTGTGTTTCACTGCCCTGGTCAAAGGAATCACTTCCCCAGTGCAGTTTTGATTGCAGAGCTGTGTCTCCAAGCGGATGCTGGCAAGGGCTGTTGCAAGAAGCAGCCTGAAAAAAAAGCTGTTTTGCAGTTGGTGATAAGTTATATCAGACCTGGAAACTGGAGAGAGGAGCAGAGCTCTCTTGGGCGCCATCTGGTTGAAGTTTTCCACCAAAACACTTGGAAAATGAAGCCAAGAGAAATTCCCGAGGAGTATTTCCATATTGAACCCCAAATGTTTTGTTTGAAGAGTGGGTTTTTTTGGGGCAGATATTGGGGAGAGGGAGGAATCTTTTAGAGAGATAACATTATTTGCAGAAAGCTAGAAACTGGGAGAAAAGGAAGATACTGTCCAGCTGTCCCTGTTTAGGTGCTCAGAGGTACAGAGAAGTCTCATATTCAAGATGATGACTTGGTGTGGGATACTTCTGCCATGGGGACAGAGAAGGGAGATTGCTGTGATTCCTGCAGGAAAAAAAAGGAAAGAAAACATGAGGACCCACAAAAAGATGTTTCATTCTGTGTCTCAACTTGAAGTTTCTGTCTGAAGCTGAGCAAGATAACGCTCCTTGCATTGCCTGTTGGCAATGCACTGCTGAGGCATGAGCTAACACTCATCATGTGAGGGAGCTAATAAATAAATCATGTGGTTTGCACTTATTATTTGTGTCAGATCATGTTTCTGCATTTCAGTGTCCCAAACAGAGCAGCAGCACACCAGGCAATGTCCTTACTGCTGAGTGCTGGGCATCAGCTGGAAAAATTATTCCTCCAGATTCCTGGTGGCTCTGAAAAAATGCAAATCCTTTTGTTCTGTTTGTTGCTTGTTTCAAATTCTTGCTTTGCTCTCTCTGGGGTCTCTACCAGGGGTGGTGTCTCCTGTCCAAGTGTTCCTGAAGGCCATGGGTAGACAAACATCATCCTGGGAGCCAGACTAAAGCAGGGAGATAAGGAGGGATAAGATGTACTCACCACTGGGATTTTCCCACCCACACCACTGTCCCAGCCTCCTGGACAGGTCTTTGCTTCTTCAGGAGTTAAAATCCCCCATTCTCATCCCCTGCTCTGCGTGCTGGGGTTCATCTCAGGCAGGTGGAGCTCCATCCTTCCTCCCATCCCCACCTTCAGCTTTTCCCACCCCTTGTACTGAGCCAGGCAGTGGCCCTGTTTCTATCCCCAAGCTCACAGACATGTAGATGATTGTCTTTGACACTTCATGGCTTCCTGCTCTGGTCCTCCTAGGCTGAGACTGGAAGCAAAAATCAAACCAGCTCTTGAATCCAAGAATTTCAGACTCAGAAGAGTGTGGCTATGACACCCAGTGCTTCCTTGGCTTGGAGGGCAGCGTGAAAATGAAAATCCTTTCCTTCACTGTTCTCCTTTACTCTCCCTCATAACATCTGAATTTTTTATTCCATTCTTCTTTTCTTTTGACCATCACCAGACCAAGCCCTGCTAAAGCTGCAAGGGCAGCCCAGCTGATCAATCCAAGCACCACTGAGGGGCCACCATTGTTGGCCCAGCTGCTTGACATCTAAAGACTGGTCTCAGAGGTCTCAATTAGGGTTTGGGGCTGACTCGTCTCCACCTCTCCTGGGAAGAGGTTTTGCCTCTTCTGCTCAATTATAAACAGTGTCTCCTCCACGTGCAGGAGAGACCAGGAGGGAGGGAGCTTTGGCTCTGCTGTCCTTGTTACCTCTGAAGCGTCATTCAGAGATATGCATTGCTATAAGACTTCCCAGATTGCTCTTATAATGTAATAGGCCCTTGATCTGCTATGTTTGTGTAGAGCACAGAGGCCAAATTAATTAATTAATTGGATAGAGCCCCATTTCCTTTGGATGCTGTGCCCCTGTCTCAGAGGGTGCTGCTGGTGGCAAGTGATGCTACACAGAGATTTCTCCCTGTTTCCCTGATGCTGGAGTGACTTCTATGCCTGCCTGGCATGTGTCTGGTTTTATTCTTTATTATTAGCAGAGTAAAGAAAAGACAGAATTCACACAAATCACCTTTCCTATATTTACATGAGGATTCCTGTTGTTTCAAAAGACACCAAAGCTCAAATACCAGTGCTGAGAACTTCTGCTCTCTGTCTCCTGCCTTTTCCAATGCTCCTTTTTGCCTAAAAAAGAAATTTTGGGCTATGTTGAGAGAAGTATTGGCTGAGATCGGAGCTGCTTCCCTGGAAATATTAATCCACCAAACACGGATGAATCTCCTGGAATAATCCTCTCTAATGCACGTTCAGGAAATCAATTCACTGCTTTATTCTTTAATCCAGAAATCTCCAAGGAGGAGGAGGAGGGAGAGGATGAACAGAAGAGGATAAAAAATTGGCACTGCACTTAAGGAAAAGAGAGACAACTGTGTCTTTGGTGTGAGAGCAGTGACATGTTCTTATAGGCAAGTGGTAAAGATCCACCTGCAAACACCAAAGCCCTGGGAAATGCCAAAATATGTAATTTCTTACTTGTGCTCTAATTTTTAGCCCTGCATTAAACCTGCCAGAAAAAGGTGGGTGCTAAAGCAAAATTTAAATGTTGTACTCCCAGCTGACTCCAGGTACAAAATCCCCAAAGAACGGGCCCCACTCTGGAAGGGTTTGTCACGGTCCTGAACCCAAACCCTGTGTCCAGGTGCAGAGCAGCCCCTGTTCCACCAGCCCTGGCTCTCCTGGCAGGACAGCCCAGGGCTGTGCAAACATTTCTCAGGTCACCACTTGGTTGCAGTGCTTGTCCTACTTAGAGGCTTCTGTAAAATGAGATTGCAAGGACAGGAGTTTATGCTGAGCTTTGCTGGTCCAGGTGGCTCCTGCAGTGGCAACTGCAGCCTCCAGCCCTTTCCAAAGCACAGTTGTGCCCCAGATGGGCTGAAATAAAATTAAATAAGAGATCTCAATAAATTACTCATCTGAAGACCTCCTCTCTGATATCTGATTATGCTCCTGCTGATAATACTTCTTATTCAGGGGGTTTATTTTGCTAAATAACCAGTGACTGACCAGGGTCTGGGATGACAATAAGAGGGCACATCCTCCCTCCCATGAGCCTGGGGACACGTGGGGACCTTGTCTGCTCCCCATAACCTACCAAGGGGTTTTGTGGAACGGGGCAGGGGAATGGAGGAGCTGGAGGGAGATCTGCAGACTCTGAGGAGTGGGTTGGCTCAGCAGCAAAACCACACAAAAGTGACTGAAACCAGGAAATTTGTGACACCAGGTTTGTGGGCACATTTGGGGCAAAATTAAAGCAAAATCTAAAAGGCTCCTGTGCCCAGCCAAGGTCCACAGCAGCTCTGAGCATCTGAAGGGCTGAGGATGAGACTCATGGAATATCCACCCCACCTGTAGCTCACACACAGGAGAGGCTGTAAATGAGGGGGTTTGTCTGAAACTTGGTAGGAGAGGGGCAAGAAAATTCGACATGAAAGGAATTTAACAGCTGCAACGAGCCTAGATGGTTGCACAGGAAAATCCCCTGTCACCCACAAACAGTTTGCCTTAATGAGAATGCAGGACATGCGTGAGTAGGTTGCTAATTCTTTGTGTAAAACCCTCCTGGTAATTGCTACACGTGTTCATTGCCATTTTCTTCCATGGAAGTGGGATTGCAATCTTTTTTTCCTTTGGAGCTGAAATGAAAAACAAATTTTTAGAGAATAGGGAATGTCAAAGTTGCACAAGATCATGCCCAGCATTGTGTTTGGAGACACAAGAGCGAGTCACTCATATACTGGGAGTTGTAAAGAGCAAGGGAAAGCAATTCGGGAAGGGATTCAAGGGATCAGCCAAAGCTCTTCTGGCAGCTACTTCCTCAGTCAAATCATTAATTTTTCTTAATCCCTTGCAAAAATCTGGTGATTTGGGAACAAAATTTTATAGTGTTTCAGTCCTGTTTTAGAAGGCCAAATCCAATTACTGGATAATGGGACTTTGGCCTCCCAGGAGCAAAGACACTTTGGAAGATGTGGGTTTATATGGGGGTTTCATCTCATTCCATTATTGGATTAAAACCTACCCCACCCTTAATCCTGCACCAGGAACTGTGTAAGCAGGAGCCACACCAGTCTGGAAAACAACTGGAGCATAAAACTCCTGGCACTGCTCAGAGACACCCCCACAAACTGCAGGTGTTGGTAGAAAGTAGAAGCTCTTTTTTAAACCCAAGTTTTATGTGTGGGAACTAAGATTGTTCTTCATGTGTTTTTTCATGCTCTGGGGACAGTTACAACCCAAACCAGAAAAATTGTTTTGAAGAGAGAAACAAGAGAAGAAAAAGGGAGAGCACATGAAGCTGTGGTGGGAGCTTGGTGCCCTGGACTGCAACTCCCTGCCATTGCCCTCCCCCATCACCCCATTTTTAATTACAATCAGCCAAACTGTAAAGACCTTAATGGATGTCTTAATTATTGCATTAAAGTTTGAAATGGAAAATTCCTCATTACTTGCCATGCAGTAGGTCATGGCTGCAATAAATGGTGATATTTTGCTTGTTACAGGGCTGGGTGCCCTTTGAGAGCTGCTGTCTTTGGGGCATGTCCCAGCCCTGGGGAGCTGCCAGGTGGATGTTAGATCAGGTCTCTGCTGTGAGAGCATCTGCTTGTGTACTCCAGGCAAAACTATCAGTGCTCTCTGCTATCCCTTTTCTCCTCCAAATAGTGCTACTTTCCTCCTGTGTTTTGCTTTCCATCTGCTTGAATGTATTTATTGATTTAGTGTTATGCAAACTGCAATAAAACAGGATCCTTCTAATGGTCTCCAGCCAGCTATGGAATATATCCCAAATAATTTAAATACAAACCAAGCCCCAGCAGCAATACGAGGTACCTGTCACTGATCAGCCTTTAAGGCCCTTTTGCACTGTGCCTGCCCCTGCTTGCTCAGGGCAGGCTGGAAAGCTGAGATCCAACCTGGGACACTGACAATTTAAGGGTTGTGACAGAAAAAAGACTTTACAAAGGAAAGGGGGAAAAAAAGAGAGAGAAAATGTTTAAAAAAAACCAAATAAACACTTCTTTTCTCTCAGGCTCTGCACGTGTAAGAAAGGCAGACTTTAAGGTGGATCTGTGGCTTCTTGGAGCTGAAAAGCTTTACATCACCTAAATGACCTAAAAGGTCAAAAGAGCTCTAATGTGCATGTCAGAGGTGGTTGATACCTCTGTAAGGGGAGCAAAAGGGGAAAATTGAAGATAACTTGCACTCTGCTCAATTACCCTAAGCATCATTTCCATGCCACCATGTTTCATGTTGGCTTTTTTTCTGAACACACCAATGAGAAAATTAAAAGGGGTCTACAGCACTTAGAGAGATTCTCTTGATTACATGACCTTACAGATGAGGTGTTAAAATCCACTTAACAGCTATTTCTCCTTTTAAAATGTGTCCAAAACTTTTCTACCCTTCAATAACTGTGCAATTGTCCTGTGAGGGGTGAAAGTGAATGCTGGGACAGCAAATCCTGGTGCTGCCAAAGGCAGCTCCAGCCTCGAGAGCCACCAGCCAGGGCCAGGCTGTGCCAGGGCTGGGCTCAGCACTCTCACCAGCCAGGAGCTGCCACATCCCAGATCTCACAGCTCCCTCTGTTGGCATCTGCTCGAACCTATCAGAGAGGATACATAAAAAGGTGGAACTGCATTTTTATTTGTTTTTTAGCATGACTGCCACGTGGAAGGTGATCTGCCTGCGGAGTGTGTCCCACCTCACCCAAGAATCGCTTCGTTTGTGTCATTACTCTTAACAAGTGATATTGGATCGTAGCTGCTGGTGTTTTACTGTCCACATCTTTGCTGAAGGCAGCTTTTTATTCATTTTTCCCGAAGCAGTGAGAAGATGGAGCTGAATGAACCCGAGTCTGATGTACAAGAACACGTGAGGATGCTGTGAAAATCTGCCAGCCCAGATCCTCTCCCTGCACAGCTTCCCCCGGGAGTTCATCACATCAAATATACTCCTCTGTCCCTCACTGATCACACAAATTAACACCTCTGCAGTCAAAGGAAAACCACAGTTTGCAAATGATTCGCTGCCTTTATTTTTTTTTTAGGTCCTTCCATAGCAAAAACTCGCAGACCACAAGCTTTGGCTTAAACAAATAACAGTACAGATATGCAAAACGGCTTCAATACTTCACTGAAGAGGTATGATGATGAAACACAAGTCTCAAGTGTAGGTCAAACATTTAACTTCTTAGCAATAATAGAGACAGATAACTTGGACAGCTCACTGGAATGTTAGCTGGATTCACAGAGAAGGCACAGCCAAACACTTTCCTTTGTAGATCAGTTCCAAATTTCCCAGCTGGCAGATCCAAGGGGTGGCCAAGCAGCCTGATTCAAACATGAGTGATTTAAACTCATTAACTTCTCCACAAGAAATGATGCAACCAGCAAAGAGAGCCAGGATTGACTCCCTGTGCTCCTGACCTGCAGCACTGAATGGCCAGGGAAGATACTCTAAAACTCCACAAAACCCATGAGGGTTTTTTTTGTTGTTTTTTTTTTTTTTTTTTTTTTTTTTTTTTTTTTTTTTTTTTTTTTTGTTGGTTGTTTTTTTTTTTTTTTCTGTAGAAAAGGCCATGCAAGCAATCTGTTCAGACTGGACAAAGGACAAGCTGACAGAGATGGCTGCACAGCCTCAGGCTTCTTTGGCAAGCCTGGCTGTTTGTTTGTTGCTACTGGGTGTTCTTCCCAATTTACCCTTCCCAGCTCCTGGCTCTGCAGCACCCCAATACAGAGTGGTACCTATGGTAGCAAATGACCTTTCAGAGAAAAAATAGCACAGAAGGAGAAAAATAAAATACTTTCTTATCTCTCTGTCCCCAGTCAGGCCACACTGATTCTTTATTCTCTTGAGGAGACATCAGACAGTTGCATCCTTGTCTCTGATTCTGCCCAGTAAGTGGCTCAGCTCAGTTTAGTGATGCCCATTAGTGTCTCTGCAGTTAAAATGCTGTCAGTATTCCCACTACGAATCAGGCTAAACTTTACATGGCTCCAACAGGTCTTCCAAGAAGAAATTTGGCCAAGAAAAAAGGTGAAGAAGAAGATAATGGGATTTATTTTTTTACCTGAACCTATAGCTTTCCTTCACTGCAAGATCTTTGGGAAACCTGCTCCTCAGCCTGAGTTTTCTGGTAAGCACTAGAGAAACCCAAGAGATCCTTTCAGGCTGCAATCAAGGGATTGAAGGAGAAGCAATGAATTGCTTTAATATGAAATTCACCTTTAAAATTGATCCTACAAAACCAAACACTGGGGGCTGGTAGATCCTTCCCTTAGAGAAATAATGTTGGATTTGGTGGGAGCACCACTCAAAATAAGCATGCAGAATCAGGCCTCAAGTACATAAAATATAGGATTTGATGTTTAAATTTTAAAATATTTATAAATAACTTTAAGACATTCAGGCTCAGAGGTGTCTACAGCCAAGTATTTCCCTCTTGGGAACCACAGGGATCCACATCCCTGTGGGTGCCCAATGCAGAAATTTGATTTATGCTTAACATAGAAACAAAACCTGCCCATGCCAAGCTCTTTGGAAAGTCCCCCTCAGCCCATTGAGAGCATGTGGGGGACACATGTAATCATGCAGAAAGCATTTGGGAGTTGTAGATCCACAGCACAGAGTGTGACCAGTTCTTCCCATACATTCTCAGCATTTGACAAAACAGCTCCAGAGGGATTCCTCAGCTGCTGCTGCACTGCAAGGTCAGCCCAGCTAAGCCTGACCTGAGCTCAGCTCTGCTCTCAGGCTGGAGCTGCACCTGGGCTCAGGGCTGGGGTGAAGCCACCAGGGAGAGAAGGGAGATCTTGGATGCTTGAGCAAAGCTAGGCTTGGCTTGGAGCCCTCTCCCTGCTCTGTGACAGCAGCACTGCCACAGCCTCATGGCCCTGGCTCCAGGGCACACAGCCAGCCACACATTCCCTGAAGGGAAGCCTGGAATTCAGCTCACAGCCCTGGGAACCTGGCTGGTACCTGCTGCAGAACGAAGGCACACAGGGTTAAGGGCAGAGGTACTCGTTGGGATGCTCCTGTCACACCTCAGAGGACACCTGGTGGCACAGCAGCCCCAGAGCCAGGTGCTCCCAGGACAGCAGAACATGGGAGCCCCACTCCCACCTGGAGAAGCAGCTCCCCTCCAGAGGGCATGGAACCACAGCAGCCTTGGGAAACAGGCCAGGTCAGCTGCTTTGGCCACAAGGATATTTGTCCATGAGACATAGACTGGGACAAACTGGTCCCACAGAGCACACCCTCACTGGAAATGTTGAGCTGGATGGCTCTGCAAGCCACCAGCTACAGCCCTGAGCAAAAAAGTAAACTCTAAATTTCTTTTCTCCCATGGGTTTCATCCAGACCCATTATGTACTTGGTTTCAGCATATTTTATCCTGTTAAAACACCTTAAAAAAAAAAAGTAAAACGTTCTTTGGCACTTGTGCAAGAATGATCCATAGATGTGACACTTTCCTGTCCTTCAGCTGCTCCTTGGGCTCATCTCTAAAGATCCACATACACAGAGTCTGTGTCCACCCTCTGGGCCTCTCCAAACAGGAGGAATGTGCAGAGCCCAATGCTGTTCACAGCAGCCACCAGGTTGAAAACAGAAATCCAGGAGCCAGTGGTCTCAATCAGATATCCAGCCAGGTACACACAAATGACACCTGAAGAGAAATATATGCAAAGGCTCTAGGCTGGATCCTGCCCTCTGCAGGGAGAGGAAAGGATGAGCTGCAGGAAAGTACTTACCTAGGAGGGCTCCACCTGTATTTGCAACCCCTGGGAAAAAAAGGTGTGAAAAGAAATTGTGAAAACCCACAGACATGAGGAGTTTCATCACAGCTCCCACCAAACCTTGGTCTGCATGTTGGGCAAAATGCCTTTCTGATCATGGAATCACTGGTTTGAGCAGGGATGGACCTTAAAGCTCATCTCATCTCATTCCATCCTCCTGCCATGGGCAGGGACACCTTCCACTAGCCCTTCCCCAATGTCCAGCCTGACCTTGGACACTTCCAGAGATGGGACAGCCACAAATTCCCTGGACAACAGAGACCATTGACAGAGCCCCAGCCCATCCCTGGTGCAGCAGAGCACCTCACAGATACAGAAAAGACACCTTGGGGGTGTTACCCACCCCCAGCACTGGCAGGTTTATCACAGAAGGAAGCTGAGACTGCACACACAGAGCAGATACTGCCCAGAGATGCTCCTGCTCAAACCTTGATGTCCCCCCAGCAGATGCCACCTTTCCAGCACAGAAACCCCACAGAATCCTTACCAAACAGCAAGCCAGCACACGAGGGGGCCAGGTCCTGCACATTCACTGAAATGCCACTGGTGAGAAACAGAGAGGGGGAAATAAATGGCTGTTTGAATGGAACATGACTGCTTTTCCATCATTTACTCAGTTTGCTTTTCAAACACAAGGAAAAGACCTGGACTAGAAATGGCACTGGCAGGAGAAGGGAGGCACTGAGAGTAAAGCAGGTGAGTATCAGAAGGAAGACAATTCAACTCAAAGTGTTCAGAGAGGCCAAAATGCAATTCCCCTCCTGCTCCATCTCCCTCATACTGGCTGGTCCAAGCCCTTCCATGCTAGAGGTTTACTTGAATCCACAGGGCACCAGCCTCACAGGGTCCCAAACACAGTGCTCAGTGCCAGGTCTTGTTCTCACAAGATAATCCCTTGTTCTCTTCTGAGACCCCAAATGCCTCCTCTGAGGCCCCAAAATGCCAAATGTGCAGGGGAGCTGAGGGCCACTGTCTCTCCTTACCTGTGGTTAAAGGTCTGCAGTCCAACAGAGGCTGAGGCAAACACTATTGCTTTGCAGAAACTGGAGGTCTGGCCCAGGCACAAAGCAAAAATGCTTGAGACACCAGAGCCAATGACCTGGAAAAAAGGGAAAATTAAACACCACAGCACATTTTCTGTAAGGAAGAAAGCAACTCCTGCCATGAACAAACTGTTCCCTTTTCCAATGGCATGAGTTTGTGTGCACCCTCTGCTCCTCTTTTTTTCCCCCTCAAGGTCCTTCTGTGTCAGAGGTCTGTGATGCTGCAGATCAGAGGACACACTGTGTTCTCATCCAGCATTTCTATTTCTATTCACCCCTGTATTGCTACTGTGTCAGTACCTAAGGGGTCATTTGGAATGACCAGGGACAGTTGTGAAAGAAAACCCCTCCAGAACACTCACTGTGCTCAATGCTTCCATTAATCCAGGCTCTGCTCCTCAGCCAAGGTTTTCCTTTCACACATCCTGACCACCAGTTAATGTGCAAAGCCAGAAAATCTTCTCTGTTTCCATCTACAACCCCCAACCCAGCTCCATACAAGGTCTAGTGTGTCACATAATCAGGGGTTAACTGGAAACTCAGGTACCTCTCCCACAGCTTCAGCTCTTACCTGCATGAACTTACGAATGGTGATGGTTCTATACCCTGGAGAAGAAAGGGACACATGGAGTTAAGCACAGCTCACCTTGCTGTCCAGCCAGGAAACTACAACATGAGCAGATTTCAGAAGCCCAGATTTCATCTCCAGGTGGATATTATGAATGAGGTCAAAGGGAGCCCCAAACACGTGGATGGGGTTTGGACACTGGAGAATTTATTTTGCTTTTGTGTCAGAATCTCACATTGTCTGTTTGCTGGGTCTTGTCCCTGCCAGCAAGCCCACCCCCTCCCACCCAGATCCTCTTCCCACATCACATAAGAGCTGAGGAAAAGCCACACAGAGCTCTCACCTTGACTGATTAAATGATCAGACAGAAATCCACTGAACAAGCTCGTCGGAATTGCAACCAGCCAAGGGACTACATTAAACACCCAACCCTGAAAAGAAGTGAAAATCAAGAGAGATTTGTTGTCAGACCTGAGTTTGCTTGCAAATATTTTGACAGTCCGTGGTACCTGTATAAAGGAGACATAATGAAGCACTCAGGACTTGTTGCAGCACCTCTACCCCCTTTGCAGAGCCAGCTCTCAGCTGCACCATGTCCCTCCAAGTTCTGTGAGGGAGCGGGTGCATCACAGGGCTGTAGCATTTGTAGATCTGGTTTTTTTCTTTCCTTCTTCCCCAGCAATGCTGCATCAAGGGGAGAGGCAGAAAACTCTGGGAAAGAGGGATTAAATGTGGCAAAGTTAACTGCTCAGCAAGATGATGTGGTGGAGAGCCACAGAGCCCTGGGAAGCTCAATGTGGTTTTCCTGTGGATGCCCAGCAAAGCTGCTGGCAAAATTTCCAGCAGCTTCCAGTTCATTAGCAGTGTTACAGTGTGAGGCTGAGGGAGCAGAGCTGGATTTTCTAATGGCAGGATTAGGTGACATTATGGGTAGCAACATCCTTCGGCCTATTTTCAATTAAGTGAGCTGCAGCTGTAATCACAGACCATTAGTGGTCAGCTGGATTACAGCTGCTCAGGGGCACTTTGGTGCCCAGATCTCACAGGAGCTGAAATCAGTGTGGGCTGGGCTGGATTTCATCTCAGCTGGTTGAACCTACTCATCCATCCATGCATCCATCACCCCCAGCATCTCCCCTTTGCTCAGAGCCCATCACCCTGTGGAGGCATCTCCCCTTCCTGTCTGGCTTTGGGATGCAAGGGAAGGCTTAATAATCTTGTTTTTGAATAATCCTGTTAAAGCTGCTCCTGGAAATCACACCAGAGTCCATCTGCATCTTTCCATGCCTTTGAAATTTGGGTCTTGGTCACTTCTGACAATGTTAGCCCATGGGCTTTGTGGGGTGGTGCTTCTGCTGTCTGCTAACAGCTGGGGCTGCTCAGCACATCAATCCTAACCTTGTGTCATCCCACAGCCCATCACCCTCAGCCAAAGCCTCCATCACCTTCACTCAGGTGGCACAGCTCACCTGCAGCAAGGGATTTTGGCCAGCAGATGACACAGGTTCCCCACATTCAGGATTACCATCCATCCTTTAAAATCAAGCAGCCTCATCCCCTATTTTTAACTGCACAAAGTGATTATCAGCTGCAGGAGCACTCTGTAGAGCATCTTACATAAGGGCACCATGATATAATGCCTAACAGATGGTAAATTACTGCTGCACAAGCACATTACTCGAGGTGCACAGATCTTGTCACAACAATATGTTTGCTGGTTTAACACATGATTTTAATATAAATATCAAGTATGCCATAAAGAGCTTTACATGTGTAATATGAAAAGGCATTTGTAAGCAGCTCTGGAAATTGTAAAAACCTAACAGAGCTATTGGAGAAGACTGTCTGAGTTTCTGAGAACAAGATGAAAATACCAGCTCTCAACCTAGATGAGTACTGCCTAGCTTTCCGAAAAATGGGAGTATCATTAGTGCTGAGGAGAGGGGGGCTTCTGTAGTATACGTGAAGTACACATTATTAATGATAATTATCATTTTCAAAAGCAGGTCTAAGCTGTACAATGTTATTCCAGTTAAAAACCCTTTAAAAAACCTAGGAGTGAATGGTGGCTATCTGCAACAGCATAATGTCATGAGCTTTGTGCTAGTTGAAAATTCTATTTTCCTCAGAAGAAAAGCAGTCTATAATCCAATATAACCTTCTCTTCCCTGCACCCATTAGAACCCCTGAACAAGCAACTAGAAACCTCTGCAACCTGGAGAGATCTCCAGAAGTATGTGCAGGGGTGCCAGGACTCCTAACCCCACAGGGAAACCTCC
Organism: Toxostoma redivivum; assembly: GCA_013397375.1. Taxonomy (NCBI): domain Eukaryota; kingdom Metazoa; phylum Chordata; class Aves; order Passeriformes; family Mimidae; genus Toxostoma; species Toxostoma redivivum. The sequence continues at coordinate 319,355 of VXBI01003189.1, forward strand.
CACCTCCTCCTGCCTCCCGGGCTGCTCTCACCAAATCCCTCTGCCATCATCTTCCTCCTTCTCCATCCCTTCGGCAGGTACCCAGCACAGCTCCTGTGGATGCAATGCCTCTGCTTTGGAGCCAACCTACCTTTGACTCGGGAAAAGTTTCCTTAAAGAAAGTCGGCAGCCAGGAGAGGAGGGTGAAGAAGGTGCTGGCCGTGGAGAGCTGAGCGATGATGACAGCCCTGAAAATACAGAGCTGAGAGGAAACAATCAGCAGTGACAGGTCATGCTGGCTGGGAAATGGGCACTGCTATTTCAGCTCCTAACAGAAATCCCTGAGATTTTTCTCACGGATAACCACTCCTTTTGGCTCCCTGAGGTTTTTGTCACAGATAACCACTCCTTTCAGCTTTCTCCTTGCAGCTGGTTCCTTCGCTGCCCCACTGCACAGCCCCGGGCCAGGCGAGGTTAATTGTAGTGCTAATTATGGCACCGAATTTCCCACCGGTCCCTTCCAGCCCTGCAAGAGCCCTCGGTGTTGTTTAGGGTTTTCTAGGGATTTGTTATCAGCTCCATTGTTAATCAAGGCAGGAATGGGTTTGCTGCCCTGCAGCCCCATCATCCTCCCCACCTTAAAACAGCCCTTGGGAACACGCCTGGATGAGCTTCAGTACCCAGTGCAGCATCCCAAAGGAAAAATGGCCATTAAAAAGATGTTTGCCAGCAATGAGAGCACAGCCCGTGCCACCCAGTGCCCCTGAGCAGCACTTCTCAGGAGCCCATTACAATCAGCATTTCTAACAAGAAAACATCACTGGAGGAGCACGGGGCTCATCCAGGGGGAGCAGCCTGGGGACGAGAAAGATTTGCCGGTAACATTCGAGCCTGACAGTCCTCTGGACAGAACATAAACCACCTTTGCCAGCTTACCTTTTCAGTTATTTATACAGAAGGAATTAGAAAACTGGTTCTGCTTCTCAAATATAGAAATAAGTGGGCAAAACCCACAGAGGCAGAAGAAATAAGCCCAGAGACAAAACAGAGGATGCTCCCAGCCTGGCCAATGCATGCAGCTGCCTACCAGATCGGTGCCTTCCTAAACAGCTGCTTCCAGGGAACTTTGGTCTGCTTGGGTATAGAGAGGCCTCTGGTTAAATAGTTCATGGGGATGGTGAGTTCTGCAGGGAAGAGAACATCCAAAGGAAAGCTGTGGTCAGTAATTAGCTGTACAGCCCTGGGACACTGCTGTACAACCACTTTTAACCTCCTTCTAACCCTTGGGTTTTTGGCTCTACCAGCATTGAACGCTCATGAAAACACCTTATTACACTGACCAAAATTTTTCCACACCCCTCCCCACCCAGCCACCTTCACCCATGTGTTATATCCCTTATAATTAAACAAAGTCCCTTGGCAGGGACCAGGTTTGGATTCTGCGCAGCACCAGGCACACACCCAGCTCCCAGTGAGCTGGACTCCAACACACCAGGCTCACCCTAATAATGCTGCACCAGGTGTAATGGTTTGTCCATATGTGGAATTACTCCTAGGCAGTTATTTGGGAAGAGATATTGTGGATTAACTGGTTTTTAAAAGCTCTATGTGTAGATGCTCTTAGTTTAGAGTAAGTATCTTGCCCTGCTTTAGCTTAATCCACTTTGAAGATCATGCTCTGTTTTGTGTTTTCACTGGTGCTTAAAGAGTACTGAGGAGCCAGATCAGGCTCTCAGCAATGATATAATCCAGCATGGGACTTGAAATAGGAAATCAGCATTGCAAGAGCTCAAATCCTTGTTTTTGGGTTGGGGATCTTGGGTGAGACACAGCATGTATTATAGAACACATCTGACAAAAGGCCTTTGTGTAAAACCAGGCGTGATCTTGGAAACACACAGGACTTGTAAAAATTAATGGAGAGGAAGTCACTTAGTTCCCAGATCTTTGGGAACATTGCCAGCCCCAGGGATGCAGCTGGACTCACCTTTCTCACTCAGGAGGTATTTGCAGGTGCAATAAACCCAGAGCAAAGTAAGCAAACCAGAGAAGTAGAAAACACTTTCCCAGCCGTACCAATCCAGGAGGAGAGATCCTGCACCACCAATGAGCAGCGTTCTGCAAGGGAAACCACCCAGATTTACTGGTCTGGCTGAGAGCTCAGACTGAGCACATCAATGGGAGACTTTCTCTGGGGTCAGTGCTGCTGTCACTGAACCACAGAATCCTACAATGATGTGGGGTGGAAGGGACCTTAAAGCTCATCCCATTCCACCCCTGCCATGGACAGGGAACTTTCCACTATCCCAGGTTGCTTCAAGCCCCATCCAGCCTGGCCTTGGACACTTCCAGGGATGGGACAGCCACAGCTTCTCTGGGCACCCAGTGCCAGGGTCTCCCCATCCTCACAGGGGAGAATTTCTCAGTCACTGCCAGTGTAGGTGCTGCCACCAGTTCCCCCATGGTTCTGCAACACGTCCTGTTCCCTGAGTGGCATCTCAGGCCAGATCCTCACTGGCAGAAGAAATCCAAAAAGGAACACACCCTCACCTGCCTCATGCTGAAAAATGGTGACTGGGGATAGAAATGGAGGTTGCTGGTGTGCAGTATCCCAGAGAACATGTAAAGCAGCAAAAGAAATGGGAACACTGGAAAACTAAATTATTCAACACAATTATATTTCTATTCAACTTTTAAGCAACCCTTCCATTTAGAAAGGAAATTCTGATGGAGATCAGCAGAGATGGAAAAGTTCTATTCTTCCATCTATCAGAGAGGACAGGTGACCAGTGTCAGACTGACTCTTGCTCTTCCTACTGAACTGGGCTGCTTCCCATAGTAATTAAATGTTGCAAACAGTCTTTCTTTTTTGAAAAGAAAGAGAAAACGATACATAAATCCTTGGCAGGCAGGACAGCAACTGCCTGAGGCCCTCAGCTGCAGCCAGAGTCCTTGAGGACCCATGAATCCACATGTACTTTGGGCTGTGAGTTTTGCCTCCAACTATTTAATGGCAATTCCTCACACACAATATCCAGAGACTGTCACTGGCTGCTCAAAGGCCTTTGAACTCACCCAAACTGTGATCCAGTCCCCACTGTGCTGTAGGTGAAGGCTCGCTCACTCTCCCGGACCCTCTGGGACAGCAGGCTGGCCAGGGATGGGAAGTACACCCCTGGGAGAAACAGCAGCAAGGCAGGGAGCAGTAAGGCAAACCAAAAGCAAATTTAAAAGATCCAGAGTGAGCTAAACACTGAAACAAAGCAGCAAAACCTTTGGTGAATTCAAAACAGGGATATAAAATAAACAGAGCGGATCCATCGCCATCAAAGGTTGGTTTGTGCCTTCTCCATAATCCCATTTCATCATCACCACTGCTACTGTAAATACACCAGTGCCAATGCACTTCCCAGTGGTGCAGCTTGCAAGGGGAAAGGAAAATCACTCCAACTTATCCAAAAGTTTTGGCAAGGGCCAATTTTCTCTGAGTATTTTGAAGGACTATTAAAATGTGGAAAACCAAACACAACCACAGATGATTTCTGAAGCCAGCAGCCCTGTCTGGCAGAGAGATTTCTACAGGGGAATGACTTGTCAGTGACTTTCTCTAGAAATGTCACTCTTTTTTTCCCTGGAAGTTCTGGATGTGGAGGCAGTTCTGAGGCAGAGAATTGCTCAGACACCCATGGGAAGGGTTCATGCATTGCAAAGGACTTGCATCTCAATGTGCTGCACATGAGCCTCTATGCATGGAAACCCCTGAACAAACAGACACAGGGACACAGTCAGGACAGGGGTCTCACCTTGCAGCAGCCCCATGAGGAACCTGGAGGAGGTCATAAAAACCAGATGGGCTGAAGTGATGTGGGTGAGCAGTGGGGTGAGGACTGTGAGGAACCCCCAGGCTGATGCTGAAAGGAGGAGGACTTTCTCACCTCCTATTCTGGAAGACACAAAACACATTATCAAAGATAGGAGGGCAAAAGGGCAAAGTCCTCCCGTCAAGACTCAAGTGCCCTTCCCAGTTTAGCCTGTTTTTTAAGAGCAACCTTTTGGTCAAACCTGTTCTCTTGGCCCTTGGGGAGTAGCTCTGACCTTTTCCCTTCTCACCTCCTGCCAGTGCTGCCCATCCAACTCCAGCACTCACTGATCCCAGAGATCTCACAGCTCTCTGATGGTGGTGGTGGTGGGGAAGCCTGAATGCTGCCACCATTCTGCTTCTCTTAACCACTGATGGTGTTTTCCATTTGCTCTTTTACATCATCAGCTCTGCCTTTTACCATTCAGATTTCTCCGGGTGTTTCCTTGCAAACTCTTAAGGACCCTAATTAAATAGCACAGTGCACTGCACAGATAATGCATCCCTTCCAGGCATGAGCTCCTCACAAGAGATTTCATAGAAAAGCTCTCTCACTAAGAATAGAATGGCTGGGGAAAGGGACTCAAGCAGGTAATGATTCAGATCCTCCCTTACAGCCAGCTGGGGAAATTGTTTGGTTTTTAATTCATATGACACAAAGGAGACAGTTTTTCTAAACATGATGGAAACAGTGTATGGGGACTTGCTTGAGAAAAGACTGCAAGAGAAAATAGGGCAGGAAGACTGGAAGTGCTGAACTGAAAACAAAGATCACCTGTGCAGATCAAATCAAAAAAGCTGTATTCACAGGATCCTAGAATCACTTCCAGGGATGAGACATCCACAGTTTCTACCTGGACAGTCTGAACTACCCACATCCCATCTCAGCCAGAGCTTTTCCCCATGGACCACCCCATCGCTGTGAAACTTGGCACTGCTCAGAGCTGAGGGGCCAAAACCAAACCAAGTGTCATTAAAACAAGAAAACATGAGAATAATTTCCAGTACTGATCACTGATGTGTCCTCCAATAATCTGTGTCAAGCAGTAGCCCCAGAAGAAGCTGCTGAGCACGACGCCGAACTGCTTCTTGTCCCAGTCGAAGTAGGAGCTGAGGGCCACGGCGCAGATGGGCACGGTGACACGGGCACAGTACAGCAGACACGTCCCCAGCAGCAGCATCAGCGTCCACACACGGCACTCGGGCCTGCAGGGATGGACAGCAGGGTGGGGAAAGGGCAGGGGGATGCTGGGCATGGTGGGTCCATGCACAGCGAGGATTTAGGGGTCGGGTTGGCTTTGCAAGCCGAGCCTGTCTTGATAAAACAAAGATCAGCACAACTCTGCTGAGGCACAGCAGTTCTGACACAGAGTGCATCCCTTCTGCTGGCTTTTAGGAACGATGCCAACTTCATCCCAAACACTATTTGACACCAGCAGCAAATGTCTGTCCATAGGCTGCAAGGTGGAGCAGACTGCTTGGACATTGCTGGCTGCAGATGGAGAGAAAGGCAGGAAGGAACCTGATTTGTTTGCTTTTTTCCCCTCAAAACAAGAAACTGCTCTTTAAAAGATAAGAAAGGAAAAGTCAGGGCATGAGGTTGGAAGCACCTGCATGAGACACACCCCTTGCTAGCAAACATTAGTTATGTGTCATTTCTACCCACTGCTCTGGGGAGGTGCTCTGTGTGTTACTCTTCTTAAAAAGGAGGGATATGCAGGAATTCTTCAGAGAGAGAAGCAAAATAATTAAGCCTGGACAAATAAGAAATTTTAGATAATAAGAGACAAAATATGTTAACAGAATATCTATTCCTGGCATGTGAATTCTCAGCCTCAAGAAAAGGGCTCCTACAGGCTGGAAGTAAGTGAGAAGCAAGTCAGTGATGGCTCCAGGAGCAAACAAACATATTTTGCTGCAAATATCAGTCCCAGGTGTAGGCAAATCCCTCTGCCTTCCCTGAGCCATGCCACTTTGGGTCCCCTGCTTTGCCAGTGAATTACAGAGTTAAAAGCTGAGTAAGAGCACCCACTATTGGTAATATTTGTATTTGATTATTTCTAGACCCAGAGGCCAGAGCACAGAGCTAACAGACTCTCTCTGCTCCAGAGGAATTCACTGTACCAGGGCAGTAACCTCCGGGCTTTCCACCCTGCTAAACACACCCACTCTCCATGTGGGAAACAACCCAGGTCACCTTTTGTATCAAACAGGGCACTGATTTCTCTGTACTGGAATTATGATAAATGTGGGTTAATCCCACACAGCACAAACCCATTTATAAAGGTGTAAACGGGCCATGACAGGGGGGAGGTGAAGGAACAATGAAAAGCAGAACACGGGGGGCAGGTGAACCTGCTGGAGGTGGATTTATTGCTGGTTCCTGACAAGGCAGATAAGCAGCTCAGTGCTCAGGCAGGAGGAACTGGAAGTGTTTCAGCTGGTGTTGAGAAGGTTGGAACTGTTGTAACTGTGCACACGCACGAGTGCACAAAATAGCACAGAAACTGGCAAACCTCACGGATCTCTGCTGGAGGAATGAGTAACCAGGGCTTGACCTGCCTCAGTCATTTCAAACACTCTCAAAGCCCCTTCTAGGCTTACTCTGAGAGGAAGTTCTCTTCAATCATATCCCCATTTGCTGCAAAACCGAAGGTGGGCTGGTTTTTAATCACCAGAAACAGTGGCTCCCCTGACTCCAGCTTGCTACAGAAAAGCACAGGGAAATCAAAGGCTCCAGAACTCAGCATGTCTGAGTCAGAGAAACCCCAGCAAGACAATATGGGTAGGAGTTTTTGGGTATAAATCCCCCATCAAAGGCAGAAGGCAGGTGGGGACAACCAGCCGTGGAAAACCTTCCAGAGAGCCCTCAGGGATGGGATGCTTCCAGGTACAACTCCTGCCTGCCCTGCCCAAATGGGCTGCTGCAGTCCTGGGCCATAATCTCTGTTATCTCCAATAGCACAGCACTGGTAAATTTGAGCTATTGAACCTGCAACAATCGAGGTGACAGAGTAAAGCACAGCAGCCAGTGATGTGTGGAGGTATGTTCTATTATTTAGCCATCAAGATAGTTTCCTAAATAGTACTTTTCCCCTGCAGCAAAAGGAGACCTTTATGAGCTTTCCACTGGAGTGGGGCTGAGCTCTGTCTCTCCAGTCATTCTGGTGTGCTGAGAATAACCTGCAGTTATCTTGATAAGCACAGCAGCATTTTAATATCAGATCAACAGTTCTTCCTTTACCCTAAACCCTGCATGACTCTGCAAGGTGTAAGAGGGAGAAAAAAAGACCTGAGCTTCTCAAGGAGTCTTTACATCATTTCTCTCTCAAGAGCTTCTCTCCAGCTGATGATCTGACAAAACTCCAAGGATATATATCTCTGGGTGTATGACACACTCTCAATGCTCTCTTTGGCCACTACTCCATTCTATATTCTCTTCCTTTATGTTTAATTACATCAGTAAGGATTATGCTCACAAATGTAGAGTATAACGATGGCTTCAGACTACCACTTCCTCCACAGGCAGCACATCCAGCCAGGAAAATCCACACAAGGAGTATGAGTGTCAAATGTAATCAGTAGCTGCTCACACCCACCTGGAAGCATGGCAGGAATGATTTCCCTGCAAGGACAATGACGTGCTTGCATCACAGGAAAGAGCTTTGTAAATGCATTTTCTCCTAATTATAGTTATCACAGAGGCTGCAGATGACTCAACGTTCTGCTCAATACAAAACAACAGCAGAGGTTACACAGGAGGAACCTGGACTAGCACAAAGACAGGAATTAAAACCCTCCTTCCAGAACTAAGGAGTAGTGACAAATCAAACCGAAGTTTTTGTAGGTGACATCAGTCATCTGAGACATGAAACTTCACCGGTGTTAACAGATAAAATCTAAGGAGTCCCCTGATGAGGGAGGGAGCCAGGATGTGCTGCAGATAACTGGCCTAAGTCAGGCACAGGAAATCACAGCCACTGCTGTCACTGGTGCCACCACACCCGATTCACCAACTAGAGCAAGCATTTCCTACCAAGCATCCCTGGGCCAGTCCTGGCTCTATGTGACAGACACTTCTGTGAGAGGGGCCAACCCTCCAAACCACTGGCAAGGAATCACTGGAGCTTGTCTGGAGCCACCTAACTGATGTAATGTGGTGCTGTGTGATGGCAGTGGCTCCTCAGTGCCCAGACTGTGCCCTCCTGACCTGCAATGACATCTCCCCACAAGAGACAGGCACTGCAGGTGCACCCCCTCCTGCACACCACCAAGACCCTCTTCACTGAGCAAAGCAGCCATGCAGCTAGAAACACTTCCTGTTTCACAAACCTCCAACTACCACCCAGACCATAATTAGCCCAAGTCCTAATGACACTTCCTGGGTGGCTTTTTGAGCAGCCCTGTCTGATGTCCCTTGGTTCTCCTCCTCCAAATGCAGCCTTGAGCACTGGGTGGAAATGGCTTTGCTTTGAAGCATCCACAGATTTCCCTGAGACTCAGCTCCCACCACCCAAAAGGGTCCCCCACTCAGGGCACAGTGGTTAGGATGAATTTTCAAGGATGCCTGAGATCCCCAAAGGGGCAAAAGCAAGCTGAGCTGTCTGGCAGTGGAAGCAGAGCCAGCAGCACAGGGTATCTTTATTTGCAGTGTGTTTTCCTGCTGGAGGAATTTCTCCAGTAGATGCCACAGAGCAAATATTTATCCAACTTCTATTTCTCTTGACTCGCCTCCCTCCTTTCCCCTGGTCTGCAGGGCTTTGGCAGACACTGCAGGTCACTGTTGAGATGGACTCTCAGGAGTCCAGGCTGTCAATTATCCCAGCTTAGCTCCCTCCAAGGCACTAGTCTGGACTGCCAGGTATTTTCAGGTGGTAAGAGAGCAGTGTTAGACAGCAAGACTACGAACAGCCTGTCCCAGCAACAGCTCTTGGCCAGAAGCCATCTGCAATATCTGTGGGTGTTTTCCATAACTGGAAGAACTGGGAGCTGCAGCTCCTGATCTGCACAGGATGGGCACAGAGACCATCAGCAAAGCACAATGCCCACCTCCCAGGGAGGGCATCTCTACCTCAGTTCCCCTCTCTAAAAAGAGATTACAAACAGTTCTGTGGGAGATGCAAAGAGAGCACATCAGTGCAGTCATCCCTAGTGCCTCCAGCTCTCTCTCTGGCCCAGCCACCAGCACTGGGCACTGCCCAGACCCTGCCAGAACCCCAGGGCAGCATGGGGATGAGCCCACAGAGTGGTATGAAGCTTCCAGCCACGCCACCAGTTTCAAATCCAGGACACCCAGCAGCCCAAGCACGAAGCCACCTCCCAGGGAATGTCCCCAGCTGGTGCCTGGGGTCCCCCTGTGCTTGGTCAAAGATGGTGTATCAACACTTCCCTCCTCATCACCCATTCCCAGGCCCATGGGATCATCTCCCTTCAAAAATACTCTTTTCCAGCTTACCTGCCTATAGCTTTAATTTACAGTCACCACCACAAGCAGGACTGACTGACGTGGCACCAACAGCAGCAGTGCAGACACTCCTGTGCCAGGAGATAATACCCAGGTTGTTATTTTTAACGCTGTTTGACAGTCTTTTCACTTCTCACTCTTTGTTTTTCTCAACAATTTCTCCTTCAAAATCTAACATGCTTGTCAAGAGAGAGGCTTGGAGTAATTTCCCCCCCTCCTCAAACAGATTTTGTCATGCTGTTGACCAGCTCCAAGCTAATGATTTGTCACTGTCAAAAGTAGCTTTGGGGTTTAGAGGAGAGTTGTTGGATTTTTTTTTCCCAATCCAGCTAGCAGCCAACAAGAGCAACACAGAGGACACTGAGATTTTTTTCCTGGGAAAGCTGCTGGCTTCCTGTCTGCCTCCTGTGCTCAAGCTCCCTCCACAGAGCCACAGATGCCAACAAAGTGGTGTTCAGCAAACGAGCTCTGGGTTTATTCCCTCTCTTAATTTCTTGCTTTTGGCAAAAGCAAAGATGAAATTAGATTTCAGCAGCTCATATGAGCTGGAAGTAGTTGTTGAGCCCAGGTGGAGGTGGTGAGAAAACATAATAATAAAGCAGAGGCGTGCTTTGCACACTGATCTGAGGGCATACATGGATCAGCCAGGAATTCATTGCGTGCCCTGCTTATGTTTTCCATGTGACAAAAGTTCTCAGAGAGGTCACTATTAAACCCAGGGTGAGGAACTTGTAAAACAAAAATTCCAACCAGCAAGATTACCCCCACCAACTAAAGCTGCAACATCATGTTGACAAAAGATGAGGGCAGAGAACTCAGAAAAAACAGCTGACTGTTGTCTCTGGGCAAAGATCAGGTGACTGGAGACCAGCCTGTGGCCAGAGTAGGACTCCTTTTATCTCTGGAGCTTAAAGAAACTGCTATAATCACCCTTTGTCTTCAGGTGTAGCCAGAGGCTGGGAGATGCAGAGTGGCTTCAGGAGTCATTTGCTTTGCAGGACACAGAGACTTTTTCATGCTGCATCTCCCTCCTGGAGGCACCATCCGAAATGTGAGCCCCACATCCACTGCTGGATCTGCTGGTGGCTTTGCGTGCAACCTTCAGCAACTGATTTCTCTTTGCTTTGGTCTTCCCTCAGTTAAACCAGAGATGCTTAAACACACCCACTGCCGAGTGGTCCTGCTTTGGCATGTTAGGATCAACATTAAGGAATGCTCTCTAACTGTCTCGATGTGCTACATAAGCACAATGGCTTTTTTAAGCCCCAAACAGAAATCCCCAAGTGCTGTTCTTGGAAGAGATATGTGATAATGGAGCCATTGGAAACCTGCAGAGAAGTTTGGGAAAGTCAGGCATGAGAAAACCCAAGGCAGGAAGAGTGGAAGAGGAAGGAAAAGCCAGTTGAAAAAAGGGAGGGCAAAAGAAGAAGCAGCATGAACAAAGACAGAAAAATAAACCTGCCAAGATAACTGTTTATCTCTCCTTGCACTGACACATCTTGGAAGGCTGCCTGGCAAGTCTTCTGTTGGAGCATGAGAGAAGAACCCATGCCACTTCCCCCACTTGATAACACCTTGCCTCCATGGCAATACCTCACTGCTTGGAACTATGGAAGATATTTATTTGTATATACTGTTCACAAATTGTCCACCAAATTCACTTCACCCAATGAGGTACCTTGTACAACCTGAGAAACCTGCTCGAATGATCTGGTGGCTCATTGCCCCCTTCTGCTCCCTCTTACTCACCCTCCACCTGCCCAGTTTACTTTAGGCGATAAAACCTCCATAAAACCTCCCCAAAGAAGGGCGGTGACCACGTGTGTGTCTACACTAAACAACGGGGACATGATCGCAGCTTCTGTGAACTACAGCAATATAGATAATGATCTGACATGCCTTAGGGTTATCCTGCTGCTCCTTCCCAGTAACAGGATTCTCTCAATTATCAGCAGCACTTAGCATGGTAAGAATCACTTAAAATGTCTGTCTCGATCAACAGGCTGTCTTCATCCCTTTTGTTTTGGAAAGTGTTATCTATGTTTTGCATTCTTTCAAAGAGATTTGAGAAACAGGAGAACTTGTTCCGGTCAAATGGTTTTTTGGGGTTTTTTTCCCCTAGAGGAGAAACCTATAAACTAAAGTTTTACCTCATGAAAATCTCGTGTGGGGTGCCACCACTCCCACTTCACAAAGACTTAGGGAAAAGTTAGCAAGGGTGAGACAGAGAGAGGGAATTTTTCTAAGTGCTTTAGGGGAAAGAATCTTCAAATATTAAGAGCCTCCGTGCCAAAGGTCTTTAAAATCCACCCCGTTACTCTTAAGGTGAGTATGGATTTGATGAAACCTCCCAGTCTCTGACTGGCAGTTTAAAGCCGGCTATCAGCCCGCTGCCACTGCAGAAAGCGATGGGTGATAAACACCAATTAACCAGCGGCTAATTGCTGCTGGAAGGGGCAATCCCTTCCCATGGCCTCGTGTTCCTGTGCACTGGCACGGGTGTCCCGCTGCTCTCCTGCCAGGAGAGCTCACCACAGTGTGGTCCCAAGGCGAGGGGAAGAGAGGAGCCCAGGGCTGGTCACCGCGGTGGCAGCCAGACATCAGTCAGCTGAAACTGAGCCAAATTTCTAGAGCACAGGGAGTCCAGGGGCTCCCAGTTTGGAAAAGCCTCTGACCATGAATTCCAGCTGCCCCACTGGTACTTTGGAATCACCATCTAATCCCACCTCAGATGGGAAAGGGACTGATCCTGAGGTCTTGGCGCTGGATGACTTTCCCAGGGTGGCAGAGAGGAGCAGCACTGCCCCAGGTGTCCCAGTCTGCTGCAAACACTGGGTCACCCTGCCTTTGCCCTTGCTGTTAGAAGTGGTCACTTGGGGTTTAATTGTATTTTAAGTATTTTAATGACTTTACATCAAGAGCAGTTCATGCTGTCTAGCTGCTGCCTAGCTTCTGTCCCAGACTTTATCTTAATGAATGAATATCGCCAGTACAAACATCTCCACTGGAACACTTCGATAAAAACCTCATAACGGTTTTGTTTTTAATTCCCTGATTACAGGCCAGAAATAAGCTCAATAGATGGTTTGGGTTTTTTCCCCTGTTTTTCACAGTAATTCCCTATCTTCCCTCTTCCTTCTGCCGTCTCTGCTGGAGTCCAGAGGAGTGAGACAGCGGGAACCGCCCGGGGCCGTGGGACCGTGTCCGTCCCGGAGGGCAGCAACGGGGACAGGGACAGGAGGGTCCCGGCCCGACGGGGAGCATCGAGCACCCCCGAAATCGCCTGTCCGGGAGCGGTGCGGGCCGCCCGATCCCCTCCATCCCGGAGCCGCATCTTTCCCAGGAGCTGCGGGGGCCGGGATGCGGGAGGTGCCGGGGCCGGGAGGGGATGCGGGGAGAGCGCCGCAAGCAGCGGAGCGGCTCCCCCGGGAGCGGGTCCAGGCTTACCTGGACCAGTACGGCTCGGTGCCGCCATCCCGCCTCATGCCGTCGCGGGGGCCGCTGCCCAGGGGCACATTCCTGCCGCCGCCCCCCGCTGCCATGCGGGCAGCGCCTTCCGCCTCCCCGGCTCACATCGCGGCGGCCGCCGGCTCCGTCCCTCCTTCCCTCCCTCCCCCGCCGGGCCGCGGCCACGTGTCAGCGCCTCCCGCCGTCCCCGCCCGCCCTGCCGGGAAGTCCCGCCCGGCCCGGTGCCGGTCCCGGTCTGTTCGGGCAGCCCCGAACCCGCGGGGCGGGCTCCGGATGGGACAGGTGCCAGCCCGCGGCGGGGGCGTTCGCCCCGTCCGGCACCGGCGAACCGCGGGGTTCTGTTCGTTCCCTCTCCTCCGCTAATTTCGGACGCCCCCATCGGCCACAGCGAGGGCATGAATGAGAGGACGGACCCAGATCTGTCCTTCTGCTCCCATACCTGAGCAAGGAAAGAGGGGACGGACCCAGATCCGTCCTCCTGTGCCCATACCTGGGCAGGAAAGAGAGGACGGACACAGGTCTGTGCTCCTGCTCTCATACCTGGGCAGGAAAGAGGAGACGCACTCGGGTCTGTCTTCCCCCTCTCATATCTGAGCAGGAAAGAGGGAACGGACCCAGATCTGTCCTCCCGCTCCCATACCTGGGTAGGGAATCACTCCCTGCTCCCGCAGCTCTCACGGGCTTGCCAGCAGAAAAGTCTCTGCTTCTGCTTTTTAAGGATTAGAAGCGAGTATGACATTGGCTTCCGAGGATAAAATAAATAGGGATAAGTGTTGTTACAGCTTGATTTATGTCTGTTGGATAGAGGTGCTGCCTTGCTGTATCTGAAAGAGATAATCAAACTCCTTCATGGAAATAAATAATTTAAATGATGGTTATCTCAGTCCACAACAAAAGGAGTCGTTGACTCACTTAAAGATCATGAATGAGCAAGCGGAGGAGCCTTGTTGAGGCATCATTCAGGTGATGCTTGGCCGATTACAGCCTGGAAGCAGGAATGGGAAAACTTCAGGTGAGCAAAGGATGGAGGAGCTCCTGCACAGCCTGAGCAAGGTTGTGCATGGCCCCTGGGAAAGGTACCAGAGCTGCTGGGCTGCACCGAAACGCGCAGGTGCAGGGCAGACACCTCCTGTCTGCTATTCCTGCAGCCAGAAACCTCTAAATCCTTGGTAAAATTAAGCCTTTAGCAGACTAATATTTAGGTAATTCAAATATCCTTCTCTATATAAATCAGGAGCCATAACACTATTATTGAGCTGAAGCTTTGAGAGTGAAATAGCAAAAAGGTTCCTTACACACCAAAGACAGCTCCAGGAGAGGGAGGTTGCTGAAAAAGCAAAAATCATCAAGTCATACTTCATCCTTTGCTTTGGTATTTCTTCCTCAGAAAAAAAGAGATCTTCCCCAAAAGGCCTGTGGCATAGTAAAGCACAGTCATACATACCTGAACACAAATATAACGAGCTTTGCTGCCAAGTAGAGACTGAGGGGAACCACGTGTAGTAACCACCTTAGCTTTCATTTTGTTGTAGGCTGTCCTCCCTTTATTTGGGCACTCTGCTACTGTCCCCTTTTCCAGAAGAGGGAGCCAAGTCATGGCAAATTGCAGCCAAAAATGTAAACCATTGCTCAATGTATTTTGGGTTTTGTAAATTGTGTGTATGTTTGGAGTTCAGTTAACTCGAGGCAGGAGGGGAGATGATCTCTGATGCAACTACAGAAGTGAAACCCATGTAATAAGCTCAGAAAAGAACTGAAGAGCCCTTGAGCATGGTAGAGTAACCATAGACCCAGAAAACTTAGGAACTCATAGCCAGGTATGAGGGATCCTGTGTCCAGTCTCACTGCTGAGGGGTGCAAACACTTCCAACACTGACACTGCAACAATTAATCATACTTTTAGTGACTGAGTAGTCAGTTTGGAAATCAAGCACAACTTTTCGTTATTTTTGTACTCTTTAGCTCCTCTCCTTGTCCTGCTCAGTGTCACCTCTTCAATTAGGAGCTTGACTAATCTGCTTCTCAGATAAGCTAATTTCACTGTCAAAACCAGCTGCAATTGAAAGTGTTTGAGTGCAACATCCATCACACTCACATAAATAAGTTTAAAGAGTAAATACACAGACATTGTTCCTTTTACTGCTGTATGATTTTCTATAAGCAAACCTCCCACCAAGCTGATTAAATGACAAATGGAATCAGTTCAGTGGTCAGGTGCTGACTAAAGGAAATAGTCCTCTCATTTTTCCTGTGTTCAGCTTAACCTGTCAAAAGATTAAACCAAACAAAAGATTATTGGGTTAATATTTGACCTGACATTTACTATCCCTGCAGTTTATTCATGTTTATTCAACAAAAGTTGAATTATTTTAAGATTTTATGAAGTTAAGCACAAATTCAGGATAAAATCCTGAAAGGGTGTGAAAGGAGCAATAGATTCATACATTCCATGAAGGACAATTGTTGTCTCCTGAAAGGACAGTGACTGCAGCTTGAAAGCTCCCTAACCCGCAGCAGTTTCAATGCAACTTCTCCACACAGTAAAGAAAACACATGTGGGTTTCTACTGCTAAATAATCCAACCTGGCAAAATTACTAGGCAGCAATACACCGAAAAAAACAAATTATCAGAGAAGTTGGCAAATCGAGCCTGCTTGTAAATGAGCAGCAGCAATTCATCCAGGTGAGGTAAGGTAGCAGGATATTGTTTGAATTGTTGTAATCTTCATGAATAACATACCAGAACACGCAGGGCTTCCTGGTCTGAGGTGCCTGAAAGCATCAACATGCAGCTCACCAATGGTTTGACCAACTCTGTGCTTAATTTAATCAGGTGAAGGCAAGAGGGGAGCAGAATGGAGTAAGAATAGTTTGTAGCATCTCGAGGTGCTCATGGAGAAGTACAAATCCTTTTGAGGGTGCTGTTCATGAGCTTTGTGTTCTGTCTCTGCTCAGCTGAGCACAACAAGCACTGAGCAGGGCTGGGGACACCATCTCACACAGAAGCGACAAACCCTCATCGTCCCTTTTTGTTAAGGACAGCAGAGCAGAAATGATTCGTGACACGGTGTCGGTCCTGGAGGGAAGAGAGAGCTACAGTGCAGGTCAGAACCTGTAGCCTCAAGGCAGATTTAGGGCAAATAGGACTCCATATCCTATTCTATTCTGGCTCTCAAGGATGCTCTCCAGCCGTGGCTGACAGCAGCAGCCCCATTTCCCGTGAAGACACAATACACAGGGATCCAACTCCATTTAATGAGCTTTGTAACCCACTTGGACACAAGGTGGTTTGAAATAAGTCAAACACTCAGCTAGTCAAGGAATTTTTTAAGTAATGCCTTTAAGCTTATACTCAAGCATACAAAGCATAAATTTTACAAATTAAAAACAATAAAATCACCCTGGAATAATGTAGTGGCTTTTCCTGTATTTACAAGGAGTGGAAAGGAGGCAGAATTCTTTCCAATTTTTCTTTTAATATGGGTGGAATAAGCTGAAAGTGTTTCAATGAAATCATCTTAAAGAGAGAGGTACTTCACCTGGCTTAAAGGTGTACGTTTGCCTCTTCAAAAGTCTTGAGAGGAAATGCTTTACTCAAAATTCTGCTGCTAAGTTGCTGTGCAGCAGCCTCTGCTTTTCCAACTATATAAAATTAAACAGTTCAGTAAGTATTTCTGAAAGTACCATCACAATTCCATCTTCAGAGAAGTCTGTGAACCCCAACCCTTCCGAAATCCCTCCTTTGTACAACAGAAGCAGTCACAGCTCAGCTTAGATTTGACAGGCAGAAACAAAACACCAGAACAGCAAAGACAGTTACAGGGAGGTGATGGCTTTGGGAAAAGGAGGGAGATTTGTAGCCTAATCAAAACACACCTACTATGCAACCTTTCTGCAGAGGTATAAGACAGGATGTTTTACAATCCAGCTTCTCCACATCCATAGCATGAATGAAAAAATCTTAATTGCTTTCACGAAAGGCAAGGCTGGGGGAGGATGAGTGCACCACCTCTAATGATCAGATCTGTCTGCCAATGTTGGGTTTGGAACCAATCTTCTTACAAAAGTTATTTTCATATTGTTCTAAATTCAGTGGAACAAAATATGTATTTTTACACTAAAGCAAACTGATCAAAGTGGCATTTAATAGTATTTGTTAAAGTGGTTATCTAACAAAAATGGGTTAACAAAAGCCCATTCATTAGTAGTCACCAAATAAGACACTTCTCATGCATATGACAAAAATTCATTTGTGTACTGAGACGTCTGTTTACTGTGTACAATATTTCCATAAATTATAATATGTTTCACAGTCCCTACCATTCAAGAATATTTCAAACAGATTATATATTATATTTGTATATGCAAACTATTTTATATACACTAATATAAAGATCCTTAGAAGTACCAATATCACTACCTTTATGCTTTCTCTAAAATGCATAGCTTTCGAGTATCTTCTTGCAGTTACCAAAAACTTTACAGATTAAAGCTGCTTATCAATGTGGCATGTTCATAAAAACAAAGTGAAATAGTTCTAGACTAATTTTATATTAAACCCCTTAAAAAACGTGTTTGTTTTTAAATGGAAAAAAACAAGCTAGTGGAAATTCAAGTAATCTATCTCAATCATTGCCCAAATACTCTATGGAATTAAGGTAGCGTTCTAAGAGGACAGTGAACTTCTCACCCAGGGTTGTAATACTGCATTTCTCATGGAGAAAAATGCTCATCATGCCACAAAACCGCACCACTTTCCATTTCACCAGGGAGAAGCTTTACAGGAGATTCAACAACACAAGTGTCAGAACAGAGAGGAAAAGCTTATCAGTTCTACACGAAGAAATTAGAGCTATTCCAGTTTTGTTTCTGCAGTTTGTTATTAAACAGTTACATTAACCATACAGTTTCTCACAAACTAAAAGTTATACGTGGTTTTCAGACATCAACCGACTTCAAAAAGAAAAAAAAATAAAAAACCCCAAAACACCCAAACCTACAACTGTTAAAAGTCTGGTGTTAGAATAACCAGCCTGGGTAAGGAAAGTCAGACTGCTGCTGTAGCTGATAGCTTACTTGTTATATATAAACTTGAAGACCTCCCTACCATAAATGCCTCAAAGTGGAGAACAGAACGATCAGTAAGAATTGGGAACAAATTATTTTGTTACATCCATCATCTCGCTTAACCTTGGCACTCTGCATCTCTCACAGCTGCTTTGCAATGTCTTCCCCCCAAAAAACAGCTACACAAGTAAACAGTGTTCACAGTAATGCAATCAGTAACAGGTTTTGTTAGTTCCCCTAAGCCAGGTGTATCTGCAAAGCTTTATACAGTTTAATGCGTTAAGTATTCCAGTAAAATTAAGTGAAAACTAAGTTTCATTCTACAGGGCAATACCTACCATACAAGACTAGATTATGTACAGTATGGGACTGCTGTGACAACTGCCAGTGTCTCACGATGTTAAACTGTTTCACTCATCAGCTTGCTCTGTGCTTGGCAAAACTCTATCTATAGACCTAAAAATCTAGAGATAGATTTGGCAAGATTAGTGCTTCCTACCACTGGGTATAAACCAGTGTGCAGCACTGCAATCACTCAACCAGAACATCCCATACCCAGAAGATTACAATTTGTTGACTTGAAAGTCTGGACTTCACATTAAAACTATAGTTCTAACTGGAGTGAGGACAGTCAGTAAACAAATACAGATGAAGATGAACTGCATCTCTTCAGGAAGGTATGAAAGAAGTGAGAAAATGCAAATTTCTGGTTTTAGACAGCCCTGCTTTGCTTAGTTCAAGGCATAAAAACAGCCCAAGTAGCTCTAAAACTACAATTCTTATTCAGCAAGCATGAAGGCAGATCCTACACAAGATGATACATCAGAGGCTTCAACAAGCATCCCTCCCCACCACTTGATTTCCTAACATGAGTCTTTCAGCTTACAGATATCCAGTGGCCTTCAAAGCTGTAGCAGCCACCTGGAATCGCTGCAAATTTAACATGGGGGGAAAAGGCCCCTGTTAAAAAAAAAAAACCTCAAACGCCTCTGGGGCCATTTTGGTCATTTGTGAATATTAAGAAAAAACCTATTTCCATCAATACTCCTCCTGAAAAGATGGGTCACTGATCCATTATGAACATAGCTCTCACCATATAAAGCACCAAGAAGTCAGAAACAAGGAAGAAAAAAAAAAACCAAAACAAAAGTTCTTAAATTATGATTTACAAGTTTGTACACTATTTCCTAAGCAAAAGTTTGACCTTACTGCAAAGTTTATAGATGAAAACTTGACCGGTTACTTTTAAGGGGAATGTATATCTGGCTATAACTTAAAGGTAGAAAATATTCACTGTTCTATATACACATTTCAAACAGGAGACAGTTAAACTGAACAGTTGCCAATATTAACTCACTGGCCACTAAACTAGGCATCAGCAGCCAATTAGAAAGCTTGAATTCTGTACTTTTAAAAATGCTATTTTTCCTGTCCTGTTTAATTGTTTTTTTTAAAAATGTATTATAGTGCATAGCCTAAGTCAGACTTCCAAAGAGATACAGCGCCTTTCAATGCAGTTTTTGCAGCATTTAAAAGGGACTTTTCTCCCTTCAAATTAGATGTTCATTGAAAAATCTGAATTGAGTGCTGTACTGTAGTAAAAATATTTCAGTCACAGACTGATATAAATGTATACTGTGCAGTACTAAGATTTTTTTTTATGTCCATCTGCACACATTTTACTTGGGCTCTTCAATCGTCCCCTTGCTGAGGTCTGTCATTTTGGGGTATTTCACTTTCTTCTGGTCCAGCTCATTCTGAGCCCACAGTAGTAGTTTCAGTAATTTTGCCAACTTGGGTGTTGATTCACGATTTTCATAGTCTAGAACAGCTTGATTAACCTCACTCCATACCTGGAAAAGAAAAACTGGAGTTCAGTGACAGTTTTCATATGATTAACACTGCTAAAGTCACACAGGCATGGGAAGATCACAGCTAGTATGCTAATTCCTTAGAAATGGCCAGGACAAAACTCCACAGACTACAGGCATGGAGAAAGCAAGGAAGAGAGCCAAGTAGTTGAATACATTTGGAATATATTAACACCATTTTTTAAAATCTTGCTCAAGAAACACTTCTGTTCTTTTGCATATCACTATATAAGTTTTTTCAAAGCATTTCAAAAATATTTAGATTTTTTATTTTCATAACATACATATAAAAGACATCAGTTCCCTTTGAGAAAGGACTACCTTCTGTCGCTGCATCATGTTCAGCAAGTCTCCAAATGGTGATTCTTCGGGATTATCAAAGGCAAGCAGAGCCAGCGTGCGCTCCATTTCTGTCAGGCATTCCCTGCTCTCCTCCCCTTGTTCTGCTAATTGGGTCTGAGCAAATTCCAGAGCTGCCTCTGTCTCACGCTGCCGAATCAGTTCAATCAAGTGCTGTTGCTACACACGAAAGACACAGCAATATTAGCCCAACAAATTAACAAACCTTCCACTATTTCAAGCGTAGAAGATTCAGACACTGGTGTGTAATTTGAGACAAACACTAATCTGTAATTTGACAGTTTGAGGTCAATTTATCTCAACGTGTGAGACAAGGAACAGCAACTTGGCTGCAAAATCTACAGAAAAAGGGAACTTGGTGCTTTTGAGTAACAGGGTTTGAGAAGATGGGATAGTAAAGGAATTCAGACCAACAGCAACTGGAAGCTGGTAACTCACAGGCCACTGCTGCTGTTACAAGTTTTCATGTTAATAAATGCATATGGTGGCACCATGCCACAAAGTTTCCCATTGCTACAAAAAAATGCCAAGAAGACCCACAATTCCATCCATGTTCAGTCACAACCTCACAACATAACCTCAATTTCTTCACTATTTTTCCCATTCTCTCAGCAAACTCAAAGATAAAAGTTTGCCAGCTGTCCTCACCTGCAAATGAAAGTAGAGATATCTGTTGGTATCCAGCAGTTCTGGATGGAGGCTGTTTATCAGTGCAATGGCTTCCTGGATCTGTCCTTTCAAGATCATCTCACGGATTTTTATTCTTTCATCCAGAGTCTCTAAATCCACACTGGGTTCAATTCCAGACTCCATCCGGAATTTCTCTGCTGCTTCTTTAAAGCCCTCTGAAATAGGAACATATTACCCATACAATATATTGTGTGAAACACTTTAGAAGATCTATCATCTTAAATGAAAGTATTTGAGTGTTGCTTGTGCAATTTTGGGGGTTTAAAGATTAACCCAAAATTGTGAAAAATTATTCTCTCTATAAGAAGTCATTTATCCAGTAGGCATCTAAGAGTAAATGCTTAATTCATTCTGAACTCATGTACGTTCACTCTCCAGGGAAGCAATTTGTATTCCAATACCTCTTAATATGGAAGCCTGTTTTATACTTAAATAAAACACTGTGCTTATTGCAAAATGCGACTGTGAAAGTCTCATTTTCAAGTGGGTGGCTTTGCTTTGCCCTCCAGCCCCAGATCTGTTTACACAGATCCAGCAGCTTTTTCTGAGAAGAAAATAGATAAGAAGAAATAATTTTGCTTTCTTGTGTAGTATTTAAGATTATACCAGCTCTTTTAAATCCCAGGTCTTGTGTTCATAGACACAGAACTGATTTACACCACCCACTAAGATGCTCTTCCTTCAACCCAGAGGCTTCACCTACACTCAGTGTAAACAGGGGTGTAGATGGATACAAACACCCCGCCCTAGCTCAGCTTCCTGGGATGGCATGCACTTAATTACCAGCAACAATTCCCAAGGGGTTTGGGTTATTCCAAGTATAAAGCCAGGCCATGTGCAGAAGGAGTTAATATTCTGGTCTCAAATTATTTTGACAACAGTGCCCTTTCAGAGTTTATCTTTCTGCCCAGTTAAAAACTTGCTTCTGATAGTTGTTCTTGCAGCTTTCAGACTGTTATTTGACAACAGCAACTTATCTTGAACTGTTTCAATGGCACAAAAAAGGACATCACGAAGAAGCAGGTCATGTTTACAGCACTGCAGCAAACACTTTGTTTTCTCTATGATTTAGCAGAAGAGTTCAGGCTCATAAATGTCATCTGTACTCCAAGAGAACTACTCAGTCTCTGATTCTTTGTCGGTCTGCAGCTAAGAGAACACCAGAGCAGTTGGGCTTTGCTGAACAGAAGCCAAAAGCAATCACAAAGTTCTTACAGCCCTTAATTCCACTTCATCCAGTTCCATATTCTACCCCAAACTGATAAAGTATGTGACACACAATAAGAGCCTCCAGGCATCACCACCCGTTTTTACCTGTGACAAGGTAGTTCATGATAAGGCGGTTCATGTCTGCTCTCTGGATATGTAAGTTATTAAGCTTTTCCATCCATTCATCTTTCGTGATTTCATCAGGTTTTTCTGCATAACTCATCCTGGACTCCAACTACAAAAGAAAAGCATCTAATTTAAGATGATTCAAGAAGAAATAAGCTTAACGTGTGTAAGAATTGTGTTCCTGCCATCTTTAAAGCTTTCTATGAGCTCTTTTAAATTAATAATCTAAAACTGACCTTTTTATTTTAAACCAGTTTTGCATTTTCTTCCTCCTCATTCCTGCACTCTTTCATATCTATTTGCCATGCTCTAAAGCTGCTTTCAGAAATCTCAGAACAAAAAATTCAAATACCATCTTCTTGTACTTACTCTTGAATCCACTCCATATAAATCCTGCATAGAATTTACACAGGACATGCAGCATCACAGCGTGAAACCAGCAAACCAGAGTTTGACAGCCAGCCAGAAAAACTGTGACAAACACTTATAGCAATGCCTACATAAACAATATCTGCTTTAAATATTCACCAAAACTTCGGACAGCTCCCTATATTGCACAGCTACGAAACTGTCCATGACATATTACCCAATACAAAGATTTACACCAGCTGAGCTTCGCTGCCCCCAAAAGTTCTCCTGTCAGCGCTACTAAAACGTTATTTCCACTATTTTTCTAGACAATATTTTCGGATCGGCGGGCAAAGTATTTTACTAAAGCCGCATTTAATGATTTCCATCTCCAAGTCATGACCACGGGGGCAGGGAAAAGGGAGGACAGGCGACCACAACAACAGCAACAGGCACCGCCACCCCTGTCAGATAACACGAGCGGCAGCGCGACTCCTCATCGCGAGCCGCTTCCAACAGGTTCTCCCTTCTCGAAGCCGCGGCCGAAGCCGCCCCGCACCCGGCAACTCCAACACCGGGAGCACGATCCGCCCGGGCCGCGAGCGCTCCCGGCCCCGCGTTCCGCCGCCCGCAACCGCGCTGAGGGAACGGGGCTCCCGCCGCCCCGCGCTG
>VXBI01003189.1:342990-454677 GCA_013397375.1 Toxostoma redivivum
CAGTTCCCACGTGTGTTGATCGGCTGGGCTGGGAACTGCCCTGGCTCAGGATTGATGGTCTCTGCCAAAACGCTTAGTGGCTGCTGAGGCGTTCATGAACCCACTCCGGGGTTTGTAGGTCACTGCAGAAAAAGCAGGAACACAATGTTGCCAAAATAGGTTTTTGCACCCGGTGAACAAGAAGCCAATCCACACACAGAGTCGAGGTATTTGATTTATTTACATTCTGCGCAGAAACGGATGCTGGGGTGGCAAATCCACAGAGCCAGCACACCAACCATCAAAATTTCCTACTATGTATACATTTTAGCAAACGAATTAGTGTTCCTTGGCTACAAGGTAATTAATCCGCATGCTCTGTCTTTTCCTTTGGATCCATCAGTGGTCACGATCTGCCCCTGCCCTAATTATCTTTAACCTAGTTGGAGCTGATTTCAGAACAGTTGCTGAATTGGCTTTATTAGTGTCTTCCTTACCTTGGAGTTCTGTCAGATGGCCTTGTGCCCCATGAATTCTGCATTCTTTTTGTCCACTGTCATAGGTACATCCTTCTTACCAAGCTTTATTAACTTCTCCAAAACTTCAAAGAACTTCAAAGATCTTCCCTTCTGAAAATTTAACATATTCCACATTTTGCAACAAAACCTAGATTTGTACCTTTAAAGGGAGAACAGGCTTCAAATGTACACTTGTCTGTGTGAAATGCTGCAAATGATACTCCTCAGGAAAATGTAATTTCACTCACATAGATGGGGAATGTGGACACAGTTGTGCACTTTTCACTCTTGATTTTGTAACTGCAATAAATCCCAGGCTCCAAAACTCACTTTCATTACAATTATGCTTACGTTGAAACAGAAAAAACCTACAATGTAATAAATAATTTATTAGAACTATAGAATATCCTGAGTTGGAAGAGACACACAAAGTCTTAAGTCCTAATTCTATGCAGAATATCATGACTAGCTGCATTTCATCAGGAACCACAGTGGTAGGAAAAGGAAGAACAGCTTCAAACTGATAGAAGGGCAGGGACACCTTTCACTGGACAAGGTTGCTCCAAGCCCAGTCCAACCTGACCTAGAACCTTGCCAGTGATGGAAATCTTGATCCATGCCTTTTTCTCCCCTTACTAATGCTCGGAGTGCAATGAAAATTCTGCATGTTTAGGGAATTGAGCAGTATCTTGAGTAATAAATGATACTTATTTTATACTCTAGGAAGATCCAAAGATGTGCAACAATGCAGGGGGAAAGGTTTTCTACATCATTCTGTCTTTTCCTGGCACCAAACACTGACTTCTATTAAAAACCTTTGTAATTCTCCCAAAAGTTGGAAAGAAACCTTTCTTTTATTCCTCAGGGAAAACCTTGCAGGATACTGTTGTGACTCTCAAGTTGGATTAAAATGCATGACTACTTTGCTCTTGGGAAATTATCCCAAAATACGGCTTCCATATGCCACAGTCCTACAAGAATCTTACTGTGATGAGGGCAGTAGTATCATGGAAAGTTAGATTTTTGGGGGACAAGATGACAAAACTGGGATTAACAGAAACCTATAATAACTGTAAGGGCAGTTTATAGATTTTTTACATGAATTAGAATTTGTTAAATCCTAATTTCAAAGAGGTGTTTTGATGACTAATATTTGGACTTACATGGAGTGAATCCCAAACCAAAGTCACTAATTCCAGGAACAGTTACAAAAATGCTTATATTGAAGGGAAGGAATACCTAGAGCTGGAGAGGGGGAATATTCTGCAGGTTTGTGCCAGCTGGTAAAGAACAGGTTTACTTAATTTATGTGAATGTTATTAACACTCATTAAAGTACTTCTCTGTGTTCATCTAGTCTTTTTGGAAAATAAGTATCAGGAGCCTTGGAGAATCAAGAATCCTGAAGAGGCATTACCTTGACACCTGACATGTCTATTTTGTGATGTGCAGAGCTCTGAGGACAGAGGCCTTTTTCCACTAAAAAAAAAAGGTAAAGTTGGAGCAGAGCCAACAGAAATTAGTCTCTTCTGACTTAAATGTATTAATTATCTGTTAAATACAACAAAATCACTAGAGACTGAGGAGGGATAAGGACTTGCTCGTTTGCTCTTTTCCATGCTCTTTTCATGGTCTGACTCTTATCTTCAGTTCTTCCTGGCTGCTGCAATTGGCTCACTCAGGGCAATCAGTGATGGAGAACTGAGGGAAGGAATGAACATAAAATAAGTGTATTTATATTTAAGCATTGGGCATCTTCAAACAGTGGTTAAGGGGAAGGTGAGTGAGAAGTGACATCCCAGATTTGGGGACACTGGGGACTGCCACAGAGAAGTGATATCTTAGTGTCTGTCACAAGGTTTTATGGGTCACACATAACAACCCTTGCATGAGACGCTAAAAATATAGAGGAGGCCAATTTTAGAAACCCAAAGTTATAAAAAAACAAAACACAAAAACAAACATTAACTAGGGAAGCCCAAGGCATAAATAAGGTATGTCAGCTGCAGAGCAAAGTCAGTGCACTGACCACCCAAAAGGTTTTGGAAGGAAGTGGAAAAAAGTTTTAAGGAGAGTTACTGCTGAGGGATTTGTAGGTATCTCAGCATAAGCTTCTCTGGTGTCTAAGGAGGATAAATAGTAGGTGCTTATTAGACTCTTTTAGAAGCTGATTGATGGTTATTAATCCCTGCTAGGATTTCCCAGCAGAGTTTTCATTTCAAACTAGTTACAAATTACCAGCATGTTACAGGAGAGAGGGCCTAAAGGGAAATGAAACTCACATTATAACCAAAAAGATCCCCCTGCTTTGCTGCCAGGTTGATGTAGATTCAGATCAGTAACCCAGGAGGAAATTTCCCAAATTAAAAGGAAGTTAGGCTGTAACAGGAAAATAATTAGGAAGACAACGAGGCAGGAGAAGAACTGAGGTGCTGATGATGAAGGTGACACGTTTAGTCAGCAAAGGTAGATCCTCTGGCTGGCTTTAACACAAAGGTATAGAGGTTTTGTGGTTGAAAATGTAGTGTGCTCAGGTAGCACTCACTGGGGGCACAGATTGCATCACCATTATGTTAAAGTGGTGTAAGCCTCTTACTAAATGTCTGTAAGAAGAATTTAATACCTGTTTCACTGCAGGATTCCTTATGGCAGCATCCCCCATTCACTCCTGCTGTGCAATTCCTTGTTTTGCATGTTCCCTCTCTGTTGGTGTATAATTCCTAGGTTTGACCACTACCTAGATGCTAAATTTATCCATTAAAAGCATGTTATTAGCTTTCCCCAGAGCATAAATCACAGTGCAGCTTGATCTACCAAACTCTAAGTTATTGCCCCCCCCATGTGATTTAATTTATTGCAGCCCTGTAGTTGCAGAACAAAATCTGAAACCCTGCTTGCTTTCCTATAATTGTGGTGTTTTGTACTTTTGCACAGGAATCGGTTGTGATTTTTTACCTCTTGGTGTTCCTGGGTGAAGTATTAAAACTGGCCAGTTTTACAGCTAGAGAAAGAGGCTGACTATGCCAATAGCAGGTTTTCCAACATTATCCTGAGCTTTTGCCACCAGAAGTCTCATGAATCGACTCCTAAAAGATGTAATCAAATTACTTGATAGAATCCTGTAATTCTGTAGTTATTCCTGGGTAAATTTTTGGGTTTTTTTCCTCATGTTTTCATTCCTTAATCTCAGTAAACATTGTATCTATCTGGAATCCACCTGAAACCTGTGTTATCAACTCATGAGGAAAAACGTGCACGGATCAGGGTAATCAAAGAGGGAAACTTTACACCTCTAGCTGTGTAAAGGCTCTTCAGGTGCCCAGGTCAGGAGTCTCTGTATGGTGCTGGGAGTGTTCTGTACCCCTTGGGATCCCTCAGTGACTGTGGAGATTTCTGAGTGCAAATGTCCCAAAAAGCTACAGAAGGAATTTAACACATAAATGGCATTTAACTCTCTGTAGCTATTTGTAGCAGCTTGGATCCTGCAGTGGTTTTATAGTAGTTTAATCATTGACCAAGTGTAATAATTGGTAAAAGATTCGTGTCAATCACAGAAGCACTGGGGTTTGTATAAACCAGAATACCAAGTTCTGAAGTGAAGCATGGACACTAGATAAAGGAAATTATATGATAAAATCATTCTGTTTAAAATCACCTTGTTATGTTATCTTATATTATGTTACATTATATTATGTTATATTATGTTATGTTGTATTATGGTATGTTTTTTCTAATAAGTTGTATCGGCTACCAGCTTGCAAAATCAAACTTCACAACAGCCCTTCCTGCCTTTGTGTATCTCAAGAACCAGACTTACAAAACTTCTCAGGAGGTTATCTACCAGGACAAGATGGTTATCTGTGATTGATTATCGCCTGGAAGCCTGGTGAATTTGTATATGTTTATTCTAACGCCTGGAGGCCTGGTGAATGTTTATTCACCACTACTTACCCAGCAAAATTGGGACAGCACAGAACATAAAAATTATTGATTACAACGGGAGACCATACTACAAAAAGGAGCTGCAAACCAGGTTCGGCGGGACGTCGATTGGGCAGTGACCTCTCACGTTCCCCCAGCGCGCTGCTTGCTCTGTCTATATCAAATAAAGCAATCTAAGTTTTGCTAAATATCGAGACTCTTGTCTCTCATTTATAACACAAGGATGTTTCCTGTGGAGGCTCCATGTGTTGGATGGGCAAATTCAGAGAACATTCCACTCTCAGCACTCTGTAACTCGGAGCCAGAGGAAGGCATTACAGCAGCAATTTGCCAAATAGTGTGAGTAGAACAGAAAAACCAACCAAGTCCCAGTGGAACGCGCACAGGTGGAGAGCACAGCTGCTGTGAGCAGGTGGCTGTGCAGCAGCAGCCTGGCTTCTCTGCCACGTTTCCCCGGTGCCCGTCCTACCTCACAAATCATGGCTAAAGCTGCCGTTCCCGGGAGCAATACGTGTTTGCGAACAGAGAAACGGGAGCGGGCCTGACGGAGCCCCGAGGGGCTCAGGGAGTGGGCGCAGAACGGGCACAGGCGCACCGCGTCGTGTGAGGAGAGGCCGCCATGGCGCTGGGGGCCCCGTGCGGGGGGGCATCGCCATGGCGCTGAGGGTCTGTGTGAGGAGCGGCCACCATGGCGCTGAGAGCACCGTGTGAGGTGTTGCCACCATGGCGCCGAGGGGCCGTGTGAGGAGCAGCAGCCGCCACTCTCCCGACCAGCACCCGCCGGGTCCTCCGGGTGCCGCGCGCCAAGGGCGGCGCTCTGGCCCCACCGCCGCCATCTCGGTGTCGATGGTGGCGGAGGCGGGGCGACCCCGCCCAGCTCTGCCGCGGAGCGAGGAGGAAATGGCGGCGCGGCGCGGCTGAGACCTTTGGCGGCCGCGGCGAGAGCCCCCCTTCCCTGCTCGCGGTGAGTGCGGGAGGCGGGTGGAGGAGCACTGGGGCGGGAGGACAGTGGGAGCGGGAGCGGGGCCGCCGCTGTGGCCGGGAGGTTGCGGGAAAGGCGGCCCAGCCACCTTCGGGCTCGTTCTAAAATGGAGGCGGGCGGGCGGGCGGCTGGAACGGCTCGGGTGTGGGGGGGGTTCCCTGGGGAGCAGCGGGGCGCGGGCACGGCACGGTCTGGCCTGTCCGGAGAAGGCGGCGGCGGCGGCTCAATGCAGGGTCCCAGAGGAAGCCTTTGGCTCACGCCGCGGCGGGGCCGGAGCGGAACGGCCGCTCCCCGGGCGGAGCGGGCTGAAGGCGGCTCCTCCATCTTGGGGGGAGGAGAGGCGAGCAGAGGCCGGGTGTGCTCGGAGCCCGGCGCCGTCATGGCCAAGTTGACCCCGGGAAGCTGCTTCGTGACGGCACCACCGACTGCATCCACCGGGCCCGGGCCGGGGGAGCGTCCTTGGGCACCCAGAAACCCAACCGAGCCCAGCCGAAACCGTTCCGGGGCTTCGGCGGGGGGGGACTGAAACTTCCCTGCCTTGGAGAGATGTTGATTTTCTCTGGGCAGAGCAGGGCATCTGCTTATTGGTGAGTTAAACACGAGGAGTTGAACTTTATCATGTTATATTGACTGTTTTCTAGAGAGAAAAAACCGAATATTTAGACAGTCGGAATTGTTGGCCGTTTTAAATATTTAATAAATTCCTTGCCGATTTCCTGTCACTGGCACTAATGTACTTAAATGGTACTAATGTACTTAAATTCTGTCTCTTGGAGGTGGTGATAATTTGGAGCTGTTTGTTTGGAAAAACCATTATTTGGTGGCGACCAAATTTTGTTTCACACAGTAAAATAGTTTATGCCTCCAAGCAACAGATTATGTTTTAGTTGCGGTTATGAAAATCTTAATATCTTAGCTTGTCCTTTTTAACTTGGAAAGAATGCTACAATATCGTAATGTGTTATAAAATGACTGTGTATTATGTGTGTTATGCTTGCCCTGCAGTTTTTATCTCCAGTCATTTGAAACAGTGTAACGTGTTTTTTTTCTTGCATGGGCTTTCATGGGTTTTCCTTACAGGAACTTCAGGGAAAAAAAAATACTGATTCCTATTATTTAACTCAGAAGAATGTATATAGTATTCCTAAATTCTCTGGGGTTTTTTTGTTTGGTTGGTTTTTCCCTCGATAATGGAGTTCACTTTTTTTCAAAAATTGCTCTTTTGAATACTTAGTTATCACAATCGTGTTTAACTAAATTCTTTGGCAGGTAATATTAGACTATATTTTGCCTTATTTTATGATAGCTCTTCCCACTGTTTGCTTTTTTGTGTATTTCCCTCGGTTTTTTTTAAGGGGTAATTTGAATTAGTTTAGCTTTCACAGTCTTGGTGCTACTTCTACAAACAAAATTTGCCAGCTGTTTAAGCAATTTGATTGCTGGTTATTGTAAAATGATGTGTAGTTATGTCCAAGTGTACCATGTACTGTGCTAATTGTAGTAGATATTCTGGGTTGTGCTCCACTTTTATGTATGCCAGCTGCTTGTTATCGTTCCTTGACATTTAGAGCTTTCTATAGGAATAAATAGAGACATAAGCTTAAAATAGCTCTTCAGTTAGGCCTTAAATTTTTTTCCCTTGACAGTTCCAGAAACATGTCACACATAAAGGTGCTTTAATGCACTGGGGTGAAAGACTAAAGGCTCATGTTGGCCTTCAGCCTCCATTGAGACTGCTTGACTCCAGAGATTAGAAAATCAAATAATTGGTGTTTTCAAGAGCAGCATTTAAATAATTATTTTACAAAGTTTTTGTGTTGTTTGCTTCTTTAAGGGATATTTTCTGTTGGTATTCAAATGAAGGTCTTGCTGGGTTGCAAATAAATATATGTACATTGCAAAAATACCCGCAGTTTTTAAAACTATTGAAATGTAAAATAATAATATAAACTAATATCTATTCACACAGTGATTCAGAGGGTGTTTTCATATAAGTAAAAGATGGATTTTGAATTAAAAAAGCAAATAGCACCAAAACCCTGGAACTCCCCAAAGCAATGCAAATAGAATCGAATCTAGGTTAGTAGATAAAATTGAATAAATATTTTTTCAGTGTCTAGTGGACTCCCAAAAGCCAGTGTTTGGTCTGCTTAATCCAGCTTCACTACTAATATTTTTCTGGCAGTTGATCACATTATTGCTTTCTGGTTTAAGATAGTAATTGTCTTCATAGTTATAACTTAACAACTGGGATTTTAATTCTGTACAGCCTGAAACTTTAAGCTGGAGGTATTAGTGGGAGCAGGAGGAGCAAGAATTAAAGGGGTTGGGCTGAGACTTATAAAAGGTAACTGATAGAAGCAGGACAAGGCCTTGACTGGGCAAGAGTGACATTAAATGGCTTTAGTTGACAGAAATGGTGTCTCTGCACCAGTTTTATTCTCTGGTGCACTTTCTGCCTTGTATCTCTTGTGCCACAGGTAATAGTGCAGTAGTAGGAGATATGAGGAGAGGATTTTAATAGGAGTAAGATTTCTCCAGTTTATGCAAGAGCTGGTTCCTGTTTGTATGTGCAGTCAGGCCTGACTCCTCTGTTCTCAGTTAATGCTTGGAGGATTCACTGCTGGGAAGTTTTTATCGAAGGCAGCTTCTGAAATAAGCGGATATTTGACGGATGTTGTTGATGGTGGTCCCAAGAGCACTGGTAGACTTTGAGGTTAAAAAGCTTAAATTTCCAGTTAGGCAGCTCAAATACATATTAAATGAGCATTGTGTGTGTTCTCCCAGTAAATTCTAATCAAAACTGGAAACTCAACTGTTTACTGCATCCTTAATATCATAATCAGTGTGCTATAATTACTGTGTTTCACCAAATTTGGAAGAAGTTAATTTCTGTTTACTTCATTTAATGAAGCAGTTTTCATGAAGTAAGAATAAAAATGATAGCTAGTTCCAGAGGTTTTATTTTAGCTCACTTTTTACAAACTAAGTAAGGGAAAAAAATGTATAACGACATGCTTTTTTTTCTTCAACAGCTGTACTGGTAGGGTCAGAAATGATACATTATTTAAAAATAAACAAGCTATGGGATTGTGAAAAGTTGATCTTTAAGATTCTCTGATTTAGCTGTTGGATTTACAGCTGAATGTTCTTAACGACCCTGATAAAGAACTAATTTCCCTGGTGTCCCAGTGGAGGAATGCCAGAGGGTGTGAATTGCTTTCCCAAAGCAATGTTTCCTCGGCAGTTGCTAAAGAGATCAAGTTCAGTAGCAGAAATAGAGCGTTAGGCAAATAAATAGTATGTATTTGCAAAATATTTTCATTCAAGATGATGGAAAAGGAGTGCTAAAGATCCCGTGTATTGAGTGATACCCCGGCAGTGTTTGTAATTGATACTTCTGTTGACTAAATTTTCAACCATGACTTGTAAAATTGGCTTTTGCTGGAGCCTTTAGAAGGTTTCTTGTACAGAGATGATCGTGCTTGGGCTTTTAATCCGAATCGTTTAACCACCTAAAGTTGTGTTTATTGCTTCTTAATCTGTATAAAAAGGAAAAAGAAAACAGCAGAGCTTTTTACACTGGTTTGATATTCTGCTCACAGCTTTCCTTAATGGGCAAAATCTGTTTGTTGCATGATTTTTGCTCATGCTGTTCACAGCCTGAAAGCTGAAGTAAACCTGACCCAAAACCTAATTTTTTGGGGGGAAAATTTTCATTGTTAGGGTGAATATGGGATTATCTTACTCAGAAGAATGTTAGTGAAGGTTTCAGAAGGTGTTGTAGGAGTAGTGAAATGCCAAATGTCAGTCTGTTACTAAGTCAGTATCTGCCTACCCTACCCATGGAGCTGTGACTAGAAAATAAAAATGACATGTATGTAATGCTTTTCTTCCCTCTAAAATTAATTCTTTCATAATGCAGAGAGCACTACAGTGGATATGAATTTTGTTTCCCAAACACAGTTACGGGCTTACAGCTTGGAGGATGTGCACAGTGTGTGTTGTGTTAGGGGTTTCTGAAGTTTGTCAGTGCTGTTGTCACAGTTCTGTTCCCACCTGCTGACACAGAACTGTGCTGGCAAAGCCTCTCCTGCCTACACACCTACCTTAGAATCTCTTTGCCAGTGTAACTTCTTCCAAGAAATTTGATTGAATCTTTAAAGTCTTCTTTCCCCCTGCGATGAGCTGCTTTCCTACTTGTGGGGGCCTGTGATAGAGCTGAGGTTATGTGTGCAGCTGCCCTGAGAGCCCCCTGCACAGGGACCACCCTCACGTGCCCCACCCTGCAAACAGCACAGACAGGTAAAAGTACAGTTTTGCGGATCTAATTACACCAATTGAGGCACTTGTGCCGGCACAGCTCTGTTGATTAGGGGTTGTAGCCCTTAACGTTCCTGACTTGTGCAGTTGTGACAGGCAACATCTGTGGTATAGATAGCATCTGTTATTAAATTAAATCTTCGTGTTTGCCAGATATCTGATGGGCCTGCTGGTAAAGTGCCTTGAGTATTTCTATGAGAAATTGCTATTTAGCTGAATTTAACTGTGAGAACTTCAGTCCTCAAAGAACCTCAGACTCAAAGAAACATAAGGGAGACCTTGCCCAGAGTAAAATGCCTGTAATGCCTTGTGCCATTCTCATTCTGTGCATGACCTACCCAGCAGTCCATTCCTTCTTCCCTTGGCTGCTCGGGTCCTGTGTGCTGCAATCTGAAGTAAGAGGGTTTTAACCTGAAAGACAACAAAATAAACTTCAGTGTGTGTGTGTTTTGTTTTGCATAACCCAGGGAGCTGCTCTGTGTTTTTGCTTGGTGCAGTTCTGTTGTGCTGTGGAGTCGCTCGCTGTCTTTGCTCTCTAACAGCTGCTGGGCCCAGTCTGTGTGTGCTGCTAATCTGATATTCTACTGTTGTGCACACACATTAAATTCCTCACTTCCAGGAGTCCTACGTTCCCTGCAAACGTGCAGGACTGCTGTCCTGTGCAAGCACAGGTTTCCATCCTGTGAGGCACTGACCCTCCCTCCTGTGAGGCTTACGTAAGGTAAGTGAGCAGCCTTACAGGAACTATGGAAAGCCTGGTGGTGGTTTAGTTTGAGACACAGCTGAGGGGATTTATAATGTGTGACTAAAGACATTTTAATTTGGAAAGGTGAATGTCCTTGTTATTGCAAGTACAGAGACCAAGTGAGTGCATCTTGTTATTAAGGAAAGCTGTTTTTTCTTGGAATAATCCATTAGCTTGTATTTTAAAAAGTAAGCTGTTAAGTTGGTTTGCTCTGAAGTTTATTTTAAAGTGAAACTCTTCAAAATTTTCTACTTTTGAAAAGTATTGATCTTGTGAAATTTATTAAGTCTCATTTTTCATGATGGAAAAATCTAGAAGGAGGTTGAAAACTTGTTTTTCTATTTTTGAAAAATTTAAAGAAGATAGTTAATGCATGTTTACATTTTAAATCTCATTAGTTTATTGGTGTCAGCACTGTGTGTTGGTATGTGGTATCACGTGAATGTGCACTTAATGGACTCTCCTGTAGAGTGTTCGTACCACGAACATTTGAAAGAGTTTTTCAGCGCCAAACAAAAAGTCTGCAGTCCACAAAGCTACACTGAAATGTCCTGGGCGCAGAGGTGGTAGCAGTGGGTGCTACTGTATTCAGTAGCATGACATTATTACACCTCAGGGTCCTTCAGTACCTTCAGACGTTTCTTGAAAAAAAACATAAGGGAGATTGAGAAAGGGGATCTCAACAGAGGTGTAGAAACCTCTGGATTAAATTTTTTTCCTCACCTGCTCCCTCGGGTCATCTCAGTGCATTGGTGTGCTCAAGTGTCCTCAGGGAGCTTTGCCCTCTGGTGTGGGTACCATAAACACCCTTTCTTTCCACTGCCTTCAAAGGATGCAGATTCTTCATCCTCAGGTTCAACCATTTCTATCTTGGGACAGTCAGTTCTTTTCCATTACTTTTGGCAGGAGCCCGATGGGGTACTCCCCAACGCTGGAAAGTGAGGCTTTACAGGGAGTAGAAGCTCTGTAATGGAGCTGGGGAGGTGAGGGCAGAAGCAGCAGGTCTGAGCAGACTGAGGTGTGGTGTGACTGTTGGTGTCTGTAGTGCCATCCCTGACAGATTAATACCCTGCTGTGCTCTGCATCAGAGATTGAAATGCTGTCCTGATACTAAAAGCTACCTTAAAACTAAGTCTTGGTAATATTTTGTCTTAATTTGGCTGTAAAGAATTGTTCCTACTGGCTTAGAATAGTTAATGCTTCCTGCAGTGTTTAAGAGGGGTGCTGGTTTCTTGAATTAGGCTGGGTTGTTCCTGAGGAACATGGCTGTGTTACTGCTCAGTCTACATCTTACAAATGTAAAAGCTTGTTAAATTTTTAAAATGAGACTAAGACATTGGCTCTAGACTAGGAAGAAATGAACTGCCACTTCTAAGCTGTTAGTACTGTGGGTAGAGGAGGTGGTGGCTTTGTTTGTAATCTTGGAATTAACTTAGTGTGTTTAATGATAGCCAGCAAAGCACTTAGAGATAAGTGCTACAGATTTTGTAGTATTAATTCTCTTTGGTTTTATTCTTTTAGGTCTAACTATAAGCATTGAAATACTGTTATTTTATGCAAACTTGATTTTTAACGTATTTCAAATGTAAACTTCTGGCGTAACATTTTTGTATTTATCAGGAATG
Organism: Toxostoma redivivum; assembly: GCA_013397375.1. Lineage (NCBI taxonomy): Eukaryota > Metazoa > Chordata > Aves > Passeriformes > Mimidae > Toxostoma > Toxostoma redivivum. The sequence goes on from VXBI01003189.1 coordinate 355,104, forward strand.
GCTGGACTTTTGACCTTGAGCTGCAGCTTGGCTATAGCAGTCAAGCAGTGATACAGTAACTTATTTGAAGTGCAGGGGAGGAGTTAGGACCACAGTTTTCTTGTCTCAAAATATCCAGACCTAATATTCAGGACGGTGACCTCTCCTCCTTCAACTCTCATTACCTCTCTTTGTCACAGGGTCCGTTTCACAACCGTTTGGAAGATGTTTCCCTTCGTTCATAAGATACTTAAATTATTAAGCAGTGGATACGTTTTACATGAAAATAGAAAGCTGTAGTGTGGAATCTGATTTTCTGTTGCTTTCCATGTCAGTAGGGTATCTGTCCTTGCATCTTTCATGGCTGAGAAGGTGGAGGGAACATCTCCAGGGCCAGGGCAGAACCTGTTCCTGCTATTCCTGGGGGTCACTGAATTGCACTTTTGTCCCTGATCTCACTGGAACTGCTTGTTCCTGTATAAAGTAGGTAATGCCCTACTGGCATCTGTAGGGCTGCTTTTGTAGTGCTTGTTGATGCAAGGAATTAATTTTGCTGCTGCTTAGCAGAAAGTGCAGGTTTCCCAGCTGTCATCTTTGCCAAAAAAGGATGCAGAATAATTTTCAATGGGATCAATCTTCTGATTAGGAGTGCATCAACTAAGCCATGCCAACATTTATTTTCATCAGAAATTAAATCCTTATGTGAGTTCTCAGACTTTTATTTTTCCTCATGGGATTATATTTGCTGATTAGGAATTTTTAACACTTAAAGGAGGCTATCATAGGCCAAGCCCAGTAACTTTTTTACAGGGAATAAAATGAGACTAAAATGAATGTAAATTTGGACTGAAATCGCTGTTCTATCGTTCTGAAATGGATGTTTTCTGATCTGTTTGTAACATCCTGCAGTTTCTTTGATATTTAAGAAAACCGACCTGGGATATTGTTTCAGACAAGTACTTTGCATATTAAGCTAATTTTCAAGAAACTCATAGAAAACTAGGTACAGGATACTAGCTTCGGTTAGAATGAGTTGTACACTCATTCTAACTGAAGCTAGTATCCTCTATACTGGGATGGACTGGATTTGTGTTAGGACATGGACATGAAATTGATCACTGATGAATGATACCTACTTTGAAAACCTAGCTGGTGTCAAATCATGCTTTGAAATTTCTTTGCAGATGCAAAGAGTGTCTTCGAGCCAGCCCTCTTGTTCAGAGCCTAGTACTAGCTGTTGAGATTTCCATCTGTCCTTGGGGCATGGCCATTGCATTTCCATAATGTGTCTAAAACAGTAACTGGAGTTTAAGTATGAAGACTTAATTTAAAAGTCTAAAAGGTGTAATTGTTATATATCGAAAGTCTTAAATAGGAGCGAATCTTCCTTCCCTGGGTGTTTGTGTAGGGGTGAGTATGTGTGTGATCTCTCAAAATCACAGACATTCCTGTAGAATTCTTAATTCGAGTAGCAGATAAGAGAATGAATGGTGTCAGGTATTAACCATTTGGACTAAAGTGTTCGTGCAGGGGGCTGGTGTAATCCCTAATGAGGCACCAGTTTTGGTGCAGATTAGAGCAAATTGGTGAGTGTTAAAGAGAGCTGACATCCAAGATCAGGGAATAAAATGCAGGATATTTTTGCTATCTAGATGTGGAAATAAGGGAATAAAGATCACTGGTTTTTCATACATCTTCCTCAAACGCCGAATAAAATCTCCAGTGAGCTGAATCTGAAAAATTTATCCTGATTACTGACAGACTTTTTTTGTACACAACTCCTCAGATAAATAAAAGATGTAGTTACTTTTTTTGGGGATGGGTTTAGTTAATGTTAAACGTTTTATTACTAGGCTTCTTTTCAAGATCATTTTTTAGAGTGAAGTCTTCCCACTTACCTGAAGCAGGGAATTCTTAATGTGGTTATAACAGCCAGCTCCGGAAAAGACAAAACCTTGATACAGTCAGAGGACCCATTGAGGTTTTAATTCCTCTTCAGGGAAACGAGAAAAAATAGAAGTGGAAATCCCAATCTGAATGAATGTTTGTCATAATTTATGTCCTTTGTCTAGAAATACAAACACAAAGAGATGGGCAAATGTTGGTGTTATTGAAAATATTTGCCACGTCAGATAAAGTTAGATTGGGCATCAGCAATGAAGGCAGCAACAGCAAATCCAGGTGTGTTCACAGCCCATCCTGCCATGAATATCTTAGCTCTGTTACTGACAGAGCTAATCTCTCCTTTTTCACCTGTGATTTCTGAGTGCTGGCTCACAATGGAAGGCAGTAGATAAGAATGTGCTTCTGGCGAGGTTTTGTCTGAATGTGAAAGGCAGATTACAAGTGGATTTTTTGTTTGATTAGCAAAGGTGTGATTGAGTTTAGATTTTTTTTTTTTAATGTGTGTTGTGAGGTGTTGCAGTAGCAGCATTTGAAATTTGGGACTCTCTTTTCCGTCTCAGATTAAATTGGCTGCGAGTCTGCTCTGGAATGTCTTCAGTCTGTTTATTGAAAACCATAAGGTTTTCAAAAAGGGTTAGGAATAGTGCTGGGCTCTGCTCTTGCAGTATGGCAGCCCTGTGATTTCGGGTTTGTTACTGCTTGGGAATAGTTGACCAAATTGAAATTAAAAGCTGGTAACAGCTCTGATTTTTCTAGGGTACAATACCTCTGTGCTTGTATTGCTTCTGGAATTTAAGTCCAGAATGAAATCAAGTGCCTAACTGGTCTTGGAAAATTTGAAACATTTTACCTGAAAACTAACGGGAGAGGAAAAAAAATAAATGTTGCCTTGACTGGACCTTCTTTCTTGAGATACTTTGCATCAGTTTTGTGCTCCACTGCAGTGAAGTGACTGTTCTGTTTGACTGGAATGCTCATGTTGCTGCAGCAACTCCTGATTTGTATTTCTAAATTAATTTGTAGTTGATCTAAAAACCTCAGATATTTTCCCACTGGAGACTGCTTCTCTCCCAGAAGCTGTGAACCTCAGCAGGAACACAGCCTTTTGAATATATGTCTGTTAATGTTAGTTTGCCTTTTTATCCCATCCAGTCATAGAGATTCTTACCTCAGTTTTTTCAGAGGAGCAAAATATCCTTTCTAATATTTGAAGAATATTAGATATAGTTACCTAACATAGACAGGATGATGCCAATGGGAATTGTCTACTAGGGGAAATAAGATAATTTTCAGTTTCCAGCTGGAGCTTCCAATTCCAGAAATGTGAAATGCTAATATATTGTGTTAGGAGAAATAAGTGAAGTTATCATGGATGTTCAGCTCATTTAAAACAAGATTGCCAGTTTGCTGCTTCTGTTGACATTTCTGTCAGTATCTCAGCTGCAGTTGAACACTGAATTTGAGAACAAACAGAACAAAATGAACAAAAAGTCCCACTGAATCTAGAAGAGAAAAGGTATTTGAAGATTCCAAAGTTGCCATATGTTGTAGTAAATATTTTTGCAGGCAGTTTGTAGAACATTTGCTTAGAAGTGCAAAGTATAATTGTGAGTTAAGGCTTCATCCTTTTGTGTTTTGATAATACTTGATTTTTCAGCTTCTTTTAGGCAATTAAGTTTAGCCTGTATTAAGATGCAATTCTGCTAGAGCAGGTTCGTGTAAAGTAAGTTTGAAACTTACTGTCTTTTTCATGAAAAATATTTTGAACCACATGGGAAAGGAAAAAGTGGAGATACTAAATAATACTAAGAAACAGCCAGGCATTTTACAGCAAACATTTGCGGTCTGTAACTTAAGTGTTTTAAGTGCACTGTATATTTTTGTCTCTCACATTTGGAGTTGTTTTAAAATTAGAGTTCCATAAGTTTTTTTTCCTGTAGCTAATGCAGATAATATAGGTATTAGCAATTAGGTAATACCTACTAGAGCAAAGAGAAGAATGATTCTGGCATAGGATCTTTGTTTTCAGGTATTAAAGGTGTTAATGCTGTTCTCTTTTAAATCAGAGCTGGAGCCTGGGCCCTGTGCAGCTGAGCCACTGGGTGGGCAATGACTGACCCTGGAAAATGCATTCTGTGTTCAACCAGCTGTGTCTGCTGAGAGATGCTGCTGGTTCTGGAATGTTGTGATGGTCCTTGGTGACTCAGACATCATTTGGAGAGCAGGTTGCACACAGGGCCTTGGATGGCCAGGTGCAGCACTGTGAGCACAGCCCTGCAGACAATTCCTTCTTCGGGGAAATTCCCCAACAGGAGAGACTTTTTGTGTGTACTAGAGGCTTAGTTTGTTTCACAGTTTAATGCAGAATTAAACAAGAAGTGATTAGCTGACTTTCCTCTCCCATCAGGCATATCACTTAAAAACTGCATTGTGTATGATCAGCTGGGGATTCTGATCAGGAAGATGGAAAGATTCTTACAGAACTACACTGTGGAAGGAGGCACTTTCAACTCAGTGACAGACTCCCTGAATATAATAGCTGATTCAGACAGTGGAGCAAAATAGCCATTAGAGCAGGTATTCAGTGCCATGAACTACAGCACCAGGAGCTTTATAATTATTCTATTCTGTTCTTTTTTGCCGTTTAATTTTTCCTCGTGTTCTTGGAGTGGTAGTGGTTGGCTGAGGCAAAGAATGTATGTAATCCCCTATAGAAAAGGCACAGGGGGAAGAAGAAATACTGGTGTGAGTCTAGCTCTGCACTCCAATTAGTGCAATCGGTATTGTTTTTACTAATTCTGCTCTGCCACAGTCATGCAAGTCTTGAGATTTATAGTTCACGAAATAAAGTGATCCACTGATGGGAATTGCATTTAGGGAGGGTTTTGTCTTTTCCCCATCCCTTATTTTCCAGGGCAGTGACATTGGAGAGCACCTAGAGATGATGATTGCTTAGGGCTTTTGACGAGCACAGGTGCATTAGGAGCTAGGGGTTTAGAGATTTTGTAAAAAATAAAAATTTAAAAATCAAAGTTAGGCTATGTGTTGGCATGTCTTTGAGGGAATATCTAACTTATTTTAAAATTTGTATGTCTCCTCATCTGAAGTTTTAATAAGAAATTTTTATTTGCTTCAGAGATTTACTTTTATTTAGTTTCATCCTACAACTGCTGTGGCAGTTCCCCTGCATCTTTAATTGCTGGGTGCTGACACCCAGGATCTGTTGTTCAGTTTCGTTCTTTTGTCTCCACTAATTTGTGTCATAGTCCAGTTCATCCTGTCCAGCTGGTCGTGCTTTACCTCCCAAATTCTTTTCCAGTGTTCTTGTAGTCTGGTAGGCTGCTTTGGGTTAATGCAGGCTTTGCCTACTGATGATCAAGCTTGGGTGCTCAAAGCTGCAGTGTCTCCTGGATTGAAATTTGGTATAAATCAGTAAATCTGCCCTATTGTAAGCTGGGCTGTGCTAATGGAGTTAAAAGCATTTCTGTATTTTCATTGGCGGTCTGCACTTAGTAAATTCTGCTCTCAGAATGCTTTTGAAAAAACTGCTCATGGACTAAATTCTTCATTACAGTTTTGTTGCTGTTCTGCAAATCTTAATTGAATCTAAATGAATTAGTGAGAGTGCAGTCATCTTTTGTATTTCTTTCAAAGGTCTCTGCTGTTGGTAACTGGGGAGGGGTATTGCTTAATAATGACTTTTTTTCCAGTTCCAATGTTTTTCTGAAAGTGCAAAACTTGTCAAGAAGACAAAATAATGGAATTTGCTTTATAATGTAATAGAAACAAAACAATTTCAAGTTTAGTTAAACAACAGTAAGATAAGTTAATAAATATATTGATGCCTTATTTTATGCCTTTCTTTTTTTCCAGGAGCCAGCAGGAAAAAGAGGATTGATAGGATTTGGACCTGCTGACAAGTCAGAGATTCAGTGTGGCACTTGTGAGTCAGGAAATTCAGCATGTGCTGGTTGGAGGATGCTGAATGACTCTGATCCTGTGCTGCCCTCCTCTGGCTCAGCTCTTCAAGGAGAAAGCATTCGAGCCTCTGATGCTGTGTCAGGTACAGAGGACATTGGAGACCCTTCTTAGTTATTTACATTTTAGCTGAAATTAATATCTCAGAATTTGGGTAACCTCTGCTTGTAAGTCTGAACATTTCATCATCTTCCAGAGTAAACAAAGATGTAAACTTTAACTGTTTTGACTTGCTCCCTTAGTTATATTGTGACCTTTTTGGTACAAATATAATTTTTGTGCTGTTAAAAAAAATAAAATTTTATTGTTAGTATTTTTTTTAATGGTGGAACTTAAAGGAATTTCATACTGGATTGAGACAGTTTGAGCTCTGTACCTGTGTACTGCAGGCTTAAATGTCATTTTTGTTCTGTCTGTAATGTTAAAATTAATCAGTTACTATTTAAATTAATGTTCTGACGTCTGCTGCTTTTCCAGTGACATTTATAGTATTCACAGTTACAACTGAAGTGTTAATTTTTTCAACATATCTGCATGGATTTTTATGTTTCCATAGCACTGCCCCTTAACATTTCTATTCCAGCAGTGTTAAATGTAACGCTGAAAGCAGAGGATTTGCAGAGGAGGGATTGTGTTAAGACAGAACAGTAATGAAAGTGATGCAGTATATGAAATAAGGAGGCATTTATTCCCAGTGAGCACTGGAAAACTGGGAAAAGCTTGCAGAAGGATTTCTCTGAAAACTTTTAGCTGTGTTATGTACAGCTGTTAAAAACGTCTGATTCTTAAGTGCTGTTACTCAGGAATTCTGCTCATGTTCCCTTTTGGCTTACTTTTGCAGTTCCTCAGCCAGGGATGCACATATCCAGAAACATCCTTGGGGAGAGTTGGAGTGTGTTCTTTGTTTTCTATTTCTGTAAAGTAAATTTCTATTTAGCCTTTATTCTTTTAGGTGCAGCTACTGCTGCATGTTCCAGTTCCCTGGGAGCAGTGACACTGCAGTGGCTGCAGGGCAGTGTCTGTGCCCTTAGGAGCAGTTCCAGAGCATGCAGCTCATTGAAAATATATTAACTTTAATACTTGTTCAAACCAGGTTATTCCCAAATTGGTCAAAATACAGATCCAACATCTATTTCTGTCATTTGCTTCTGCCTTCTCAAATAACAGAGTCTTCTAGTAAGCTGGGAAAGATTTTTGAGAAAACAGAGATCTGGTTGTCAGCACAGATTTTCTTTTTATTGTGACTGAGTCTGTGACAGTTGAAGGTTCTTTGCTGAATCAGGTTTTTTTTGGGGTCATTCTGGTAGATCACATAGGCTGGAAACATTTTTGTAAATAACCATGTCAAGAACCAGCCTTTCTTACATTTCATTCCACACAGAAATGAGTGGAACTGCTGTAGAGTTTTTTCCTAGACAAACTCCAGGGAGAAGGTTCATACCATGAAGGAGTTTTTTGTTTGGTTATTTTTTTTGAGAATTACCAGAAAATACCAGAAATCCTAAGACTGTTCAATAAAATATGTCAGTACAGTATCCTAACCCACTTGTTTAACTTAGTACTTTGAAGGAACATTTGTGGCTTGAAATACAAGTGCTTGTTACAATTAATACTGAGATCAGAATATTTGCTAATTACTTGGGCTGTGAATATTTTTGAATGAGAGTTTTGGATATTCTGCTTCTCTTCAGCATTTCAGAGTGGGGACAGTGTTGCCTGTACTATGGAACAAGCTGGAAACACAGTGCCATTAGAGTCTGAACCTAATACTGACAACATGGAAAACAGTTCTCCTGGTAAGAGTTCTTCCTTTGCTATTGAAAATGTGCTTATTTGTCTGTCGTGTGTATATGTGTTACATGTGTGTGATTTTTAAATAACTCAAGAGTTTGTAACAGGAACAGTTGGATTATGTTGTCACAGTGATCAGTGATGTATTTAATTGCTATTGCTTTGTATTACATTCATAAGAAAATATTTTAACTGTTTTGAGGCTTATATGAAGTAGAGATACATAGATGTCACAAAGAAAATGACATGTTGAAAAGAGGTTTTAAGAAAGCACATCATTCATCACCACCATTTTATTAACTATTTCCTTGTTTTTAGCATCAGTGTTGGATGATAAAGGTGAGCAAAGCAATGAGGAGGAGCAAAAGTCTGTCAAGCCGACAAGTAAAGAGTTCAGGAAAACCTGGGGGTTTCGTAGGACCACAATTGCCAAGAGGGAGGGTGGAGGAGATGGTGATGTGGACTCCAGTGAGCAGCAGCCTCAGCAGCAGCAGCAAGGCATAAACCTCAGGAGGAGTGGACGGCAGCCAAAGCGCACCGAGAGAGTGGAAGAATTCCTGACCACGGTGAGGCGCAGGGGGAGGAGGAGTGTTCCCACCACCCTGGAGGATTCCAGTGAAGCAGCCTCTGGGCCAGCCACAGATGCTGAAACTGCTTCTGAAGACAGTGTTGAGAGCACTCCAGATACAAAACCTGTCACTCGGAGGATTTGCACCAGGAGTTGTAAGGAGCAGAAAAGCCCTAAAAGCAGACCCACAAAAGAGGAAGAGGAAGAAGAAGAGGAGGAGGAGGAGGAGGAAGAGGAAGATGCTACTTCTGATAGTGACAGTGATGGGTTAACACTAAAGGAACTGCAGAATCGGCTAAGAAAAAAACGTGTTGAGCAGAAACCTCAGCTGGTGTTGAAGGATGTGCAGAACCACCTGAGGAAAAGGAATTCAGAACAAGATCCTGCCAAAACAGGTGATGTCACACCTGAAAAACAGGATGAGTCTGAGCTGCCTGTCAAGCAGGAGCCTGAGACTGCAGACAGCACTGAGATAGCGAGTCAGGTGGTTGTGTCTGAGGAGGACACTGAAGATCTCGAGGCTCAGAAGGAGGAAAAGCCTGCCCTTGGTGCAAAGGAGGCCTCAGATGAGGAACCCGAAGAACAGCCCAGAAGCAAACCTGAGTCTGAGATCTACGACCCAAATGCCCTGTACTGTATTTGTCGTCAGCCTCATAACAACAGGTAGGCCAAGGCTCGGCTACAGACTCAGTTCAAGGACTTGGATTTTTTCTGTGATGAAAAATTAAGCCAGATGCTAGTGCTTACTTTTTGAATCAGCTTTTGGGTTTGATGAATTTTGGTGGGGAGTTGATAAGAAATACAGAAATAACCAGTGAAGCAGAACCATGCACCTAGTGCTTTATTGGGGTGCTTAAGTTGTGTTGCTTGAAATATTCATTGAATGCTACTGGTCTTTTATTTTCACAGTGTTTTACTGTTCCTTGGTGGGTTTTTTTTTTCAGGTTTATGATTTGTTGTGATAGATGTGAGGAATGGTTTCATGGTGACTGCGTGGGTATTTCTGAGGCTCGAGGGCGATTGCTGGAGAGAAATGGTGAGGACTATATCTGTCCAAACTGCACCATTCTCCAGGGACAGGATGAGCCTGTTTCAGAACTAGACCAGCAGGAAGCTAAAATGGAGCAAGGAAATGCGGATGGCACAGAATTCACAAGCATAGGAACAATTGAACAAAAATCAGTTGAGGACCAAGGAATCAAGGGTAGGATTGAAAAAGCTGCAAATCCAAGTGGAAAGAAAAAACTGAAGATATTTCAACCTGTAAGTATTTTGTTTCTTACTTCTCATGTTAGTAAAACTACATGGAGACAGTGACTTGTATGCCTATAACTCTGACTTGATTTTAAAGCTACACATAAGCTGAACAGCTCACTGAACACTGCTGGTTAGTAGAAGTTTATCCATAGTTCTATCAGTACAGGAATTAAAACTTAGTTTCAGGTGAAGGATTTTAAATTTTTATATAAGGCTGCTCTGCCTTTTCTGAATAATGTTTTTGAAGTTAAACAATGAGGTATTCTTTTAATAAAAATCTTGTAATTCTGAGCTGGTTTATACTATCTTTGAAATGATCACAAACGTTTTGGACATTTTCAATGGTAGCGAAACTTCTGTTTAACATTGACAAGTCTCTGTTGGAATTAATTCCAGCTGTACTTCAGTTAGTCTTTGAAGTTCTGATTTTTGTTCTGATGCTGCTTTAGGTTCAGCAAATAGAGAATTTCTTTGTACTGACATTTTAAATCTAAGAATGTATATTTTGAACTTTGAAAAAGTCCAAAAGAAGTTTAAGTTTTGTAATATAAAGTTCCATGCCCAATTGGAAAGGCTTAGAAGCTTCTTCAGCTTAATGTACATGAATTAAAAAACACAAGTGCTACAATGGTTGTCTTTGTTCTGCCCAAGGTACTGCAGTAGTGCCAGTGTCTTGGACATTTCCCTTTAGATTTCAGAGCTGTCCAGGGCAGCACAGTGAGAGTAATATATAGACAGTTTGAGCTGAATATGTAAATATATAGACTATTTTAGGATAAATGTGTGGAAAACAGTGTTATCAAAAATATTTTGAAATACACTTGTTCTTCTTTGTACACAGAAAGGTTTTTGAGAGTCCAGTGCTGTTGGTGTTGGCTCTGCTACTGAATATCACCAAGTGCCCTTTATCTTTACTTCTCATTTAAGTGGATGGAAAAAAGTGATGGAAAAATTCCCAAATCAGGTTTTATCAAGCTGCTGCAGATAAAGCTGTGTGCTGACTTTTGATTGCAGAGAAGTCAGTTGCACTATGCAGATAATATTTATTTAACTGGAAATAGTCCTGAAAAACAAACTTTTGGTTATTACAAATGGTGAGAAGTTGTTTAGAATTACAGTAGTTGTGGGTATCTTGTATCATTTTAGGAGTAATTTAGAAGAGAGGCTAAAAGCATAACACCCAGAGATGATAGGTTAGAGTCTAAAGAGCTTTCAAGTATTTCCAGACTTCAACTTAACGCACTCTGAGGAATGTGCTCTTTTTTCAATTATAACATTTGAAGAGGAAGTGCTTCATCTATAACACCTTCATATAAGTGGAGAGTGATTTTGAATTAGAGGGAAATTCAGATTGCAGAGGCAAACCTATAAATATGTAAGGAGTAGGAGGCTATGTGAAAGTTGTGTATAAGAATTTTTTTTTAATCTAAGTGGGAGACTTCTAAAATTAAAATTGGTACAACCTCTAAAGCAAGAATAATCTGTACACCTGAATATCTGAGTGCTTCCTCTTACATGTCTGCATGGCTGAGGACAGCAGCTGATGGGGATGGTTTAGAGACAATGCTGTTGAGAACCCAGCTGTGCATTATTAAGGACATTTCTCACATGATGTAGAGAATCAGTACAACAAAACATTTGTGTATTTATGGGATTTGAAAATTTAGGAAACCAGCCTCCTTTATCTCCGGGCTAGCAGACCAACCACTTGAAAATGCAGCACATCCTGAAAAAAATATGTTAGAGGAGTGAAGTTCTTACCTTAGTGTAGGTTGTTTTTGTTGTGTCATGAACAGCAGTTGTTCTCACGCTGGCAGGTCAGATCAGAGCTGCAGTCTGCACGTGAGCTGTGTAAGCATTTCTCCATGCTACAGAGGCTGTTCCTGCTGTTTCCTCTTTGAAGTCTGACCTCACTCCATTTCTCTCTGTATTTGAAGGTAATCGAAGCTCCTGGTGCTTCCAAGTGCATCGGCCCTGGCTGTTTCAACGTGGCCCAGCCTGACTCTGTGTACTGCAGCAATGACTGCATCCTCAAACACGCTGCAGCCACCATGAAGATCTTGAGTTCTGGCAAAGATGCAAAACAAAAACCTAAAGAGAAGACCAAACCAAAATCTGAAAAGCCTGGCCTACCAAAACCTCAGCAGCAGGTAAGCTTGTGTTCATGATCCAGGGCAGTTGCCCTAGAGCACTGTGCCTTATTTCTGGGCTCTCCTTTTTGACTCATAAAACTGCCAAGTCCTGCATTGAAGAGGAGCCTTCTGGTTTTTTTTTTTTTTTTTTTTTTTCTTGTCTTTTTCTGTAGTAAGGACAATAAAATGTTTCCTTGTAATTTAAAAAAAATCTTAGTAACTGCCTCTAGATGGAGATAGTTCCTTGCAAGGGTTGTCTAGATGGCAATGACTTTTAAAAAAGTATGATTTTAAGTAATTGGATCTCTTTTATTTTACTTTAAGTCAAATTAAATTTGCCTTCTTAAACTGAACTTCAAATTATTGGGTTTTGGAATAATCAGATAATTTCAAATGATACACCATAAAAGTCAGGAGTTTACTATAAAACAAACCAGTGTACATGTGTGTAACTCTCTGCTTGTTTGTAAAATGCAATATGTTTGACAATTATTGGTAATCAAACTATTTTTAATTATCCAGGTGGGCATCAAACCAGTTTCAAACCAAAAGAGACAGTTCCCTGAGAAAAGAGAGGTGAATGTGAAGAAGACTGTTGTGAGCACGGCCAAGACTGAGGCAAACACCCAAGCTCCTGCTCGAGAGCCAGCAGCAGAACCCGTGACACCGTCCTGGGCCAGCGATCATAATTACAATGCTGTAAAGCCTGAAAGGACTGCTGCCATTTCACCTGCACTGTTGTTCAAATGTATGTATGGCTTAGGGATATTCCTGAATAGTCATATTTTCTTTGAATACCCATCCATTCTTGGCTCTGCAAAACTAGGCAGTTTAGGATTCGGGGTTTTTTTCTTACCATGGCACCAAGCTACTTTTCTCCACCTTCAAAGATTCACACACAGATACACACAAATGAGAGACATTTTTAGGAGTTTCATTTCTGTCACATGACAGTTGTATGATTAAGAGCCTGTCGATCCACCCAGCTTATTTCTGGATAAAAACTACATGGTTAAGCTTGAAATCTTTCCCATAAAGACAGTGTCTGTTTCTTATCTAGAAGGTAAGTATTGATACATTTGTGTTAAGTTTTACAAAAAGGTTGTGCTGTGTGCACTGTGAATCAGCAATTGCCTGTACTAATTTCAACTGTATTTTTGTAATTTAGATTTGGCACCTGTCTCTCAGGTCTTGCATTTTCAGTGCCTGGTGCCAAGAGTGAAATCGTCAACGTGGTATCCAACGATACTTGACACCTCTGCAAACAGCTTTTAACTGTCAAGTATATTCCTGCTGCTTTTCTTCCTTACATGAAATAACTTAAGGACCATCCTTTACTTTTATGTTGGGGGGGAGGCAGAACTCTATTATCTTTTTTCTTTTTTTTCCCCTCTTTTTCTGTCCATTTTCCACACATTATCCACACACACAAGAGCACATCTCAACTGGATATTGGGCAGAGATGCTGCCTTGCATATTTTTGCAGGTTTTGAGTAGCATCCTTGCAACTCATGTAAAGGTAAGTAAATACTGCTTTGAAGCCTGAACAAGTCTTTCTGCTCATGACATTTTTTGACTGACTCCATCTAAGTAGTTTTCTAATGCAGTTATGGAACTTGAGATGAATCTGACATTTCAATTACAAGCCACGTGACCTCGTGTTTACTCCTTTGAAGAGTAATGAATTCAGAAATTGGGTTCTCACAGCTTTTGTAACCACACTTCAGCCAATTTACGTTTTATTTTGATCAGTAAACCTAAGTATTGAACACTTAACTTGTAAAGTAACTGATAACTTTGTAAATAATATTTGAGATTTTCTAATTAGAATTTTTAAATGCTCAGGGAACACTAACTACCCTAAATTGCTGTTGATAAGCATAGCACATACCAGGTATATTTTAATGGTCTTTACAACATTTAACTTGATGTAGGTAATTTTTCTGTGTATTTTTGCTGCATATTAGGCCCTTTACCTTTTGTATAGTAAACTCCCTTAAGGCACATATTTTAATTAACTTCCATTATTTTAAGAATATTTTAAAGAAAATTTGGCCTTTTTGTCAGAAAAAGTAGTGTTTTAAACATAACTAAAATTAGTGGAAAGACATAAATGAAACTATAAGGACTTGTGTTATGTCAGTTTTTTCTGACTGTGACAGTTACAGGTGTCCATAGAACCATTTAACTTAAAATGTCCTTATGCCTGTAGGGTTTGTTTTTTTCCTAAGAAATAGGAATACAGGTTTTGAGGCAGAAAGTTTGAGGGTTGTTTTACGGGGGTTTGCTCTTAAGGCTTACCACACTGTAGGTTTTATATATTTAATCACTTCCAGTAGAAAACTGGATTCCTACAGCTAAATAGTGAAATCATTCCAAAAGATTGTAAATACCAGACTTTAGCAACAAATAGAGACCAGCCTAGTTCGTGTGATGAAGAACTCTCATATCAAATGCAAGGAAGAACTTCAGATTTTTTTTTTTTTTTTAAGGTAAGTTGCACTGATATGTGGGGGCTCTGCCATTACTAAATGCCCAGATAAATCGTTTGTATTTGTGAAAAAATGTGTCCTGCTTTTCAGTGGGTAGGTCTGAGCTGTAGTCTTCCTGAAAAGCTGCCAATGTGCCGTCTGCTAAAGTACCAGATTTTATTTCTATAAGAAATCTATATATGCCATTCAAAATCTGAAAGTTCCAGCATTAGGGAAATTCATGAGAGGTGTCTCACTTCACTTCAGGTATCTGAGAGTGAGAAGTCTGTAAGTCTGAGCTAGTCTGTCAAGGAAAATGTGTTTATTGGACCAAACATAATCTGGTTTAGATGCAAATCTTAAAACCAAACAACTCCCAGTTTAGAAATGTGCATTTCTGAACATTGATTATGAAGTATTTGGAGTCTAGAAGAGGCAAAGGATTTCCCGACACAGTATTTCAGAATGCTGCCTGTGTTCTTCCAGAGCTTCCAGCTGCATTTGCCAAATCCTCGTTTGCAGCTTTAGTGCAGGAGGCCTTTTAGGAATTAAGAAAACCTTACCTGATCAACAGAATCACTCTCTAATGCTCTTTCCATCAGTCAGTTTATAATTTCAAACATAAATTTATTTTATATATTTACTCTGTACTTGTGAGTTAACACATTTTGTTACTGCACAAGATTGTTGTTTTGTTGAGTGGTACCAAGAAAATCAAGTCACTTTTAAAGGTGTACTGGATGGTGGGAGCATATCATGTATTGGCATCTAAGTCTACCACCATGGCCCTTCTCCCAGCCTGTTCTGCATTTGTTAAAAAAAGAGATATTTGGTGTTACTACTCTGCAGTTAAACAGAACAGTGTTATTTTTTTCCTTCTGTTACCCCATTAGCTTGTGTTTCTTCACTTCCTAACTTTGTCTTTTGGGGATATGAGTTAGGGCTGTACCTGAAAGTGACTTTGTATACCAGCATCTGGTGCCTGAAAAGTGACACTGTCTTCCAGCTTTCTGTGCCCAATGAAAATAATCCTTTTGATTAATTTAAAAACTAGAGTGGGAAATACCTTGATTTGATAAATGAGTATTAAGTACAAGTACTCCTAAAGTTTCAGACAACATTTGAAGTACACATATAAAAGGAAATTAGGTCTGAGTCACACTCTGTTTCAGAGGAGTTGCTTTTATTTTTGTTAGGATAATTGGGGTTAATTTAATATGCAGTGCTCAGCTTTTATATTGCATTTCAGAAGTCATCCTGGCTTCCAAATTCATACAAGTATGTGGACTGAGCTTTATGAACATTGTTCAGAGACACGTTACAACAGCAGCACTTGTAAGAGACTTTTTCCTGTGTTTTTGCTATTCATTGTCAAGCAGAAGTCAGTAGCAAATGCAGTTTTAAAATAGAAAATTAATCCCAATGGAGAGAAAGAGGGTAAGCATTTGTAGTATTCCAATTTTTAAACTACCCAGCCCTAAGTATGCTAAGTATTCATTAGTGCTTCAAAGCTTTGAAGTTCACCTGGTTTATTAGACTTAAATACATGAAGTGAGAATTTACTCAATTCGGGTGAGAAGAGCAACTAAGCATGCAGGAGAGTGAGGAGAGTTTATTAGATAAAAGCTCGAAAGGAAACATTAAATTACTGTTTTTATGGGAGAACTTCAGAGCAAAAAGCACTTGTCACACCAAATCACTAAATTTGTGTTTACATTAACTGCAGGCAGATACAGTGAATTTGTAGCAAATTATAGTCATACCTTATTTGGTACCAGTATTTCACTAAAGTTCTTAAAGGGTGGGGTTTGGAAGGGGGAGTATTTCCTTCAGAGAATACATCTGTGTTTGTGGTCCTGTTCCTGCTTCCCAGCAGGGAATTATGAAGAGACAACGCTGCCATCTCCTGGAAGTGGGAGCCCTGGTTCTGGTGATACAAATTTCCTTTTGTTATCCCTTTTCAGTTTTTTTCATGTCTTCTGCAGCTGAACTTTTCCACACTCAAGAGCAGTTCACAAAGGAAATAGGATGTGCTTGTGTAGTTAAAGATCTTGGACTGTTTGTTCCTGTACACATTAACAAAATAAGGAGACTGAGAATGGAACACAGGGATAGTGGGATGCCCCACCAGCAGAAACTTCTGTGTGTATCAAAATAGCAGGATTATAGCATGCATAATTTGTGTGCATTTCCTTGTGTCTTGATGGTTTTTTTTTCTTCTTTATGTAATAACAGCATGAAGACAGGAAAGAAAGAAAATAAACCACTCTACAGAGAGCAGGGGGAATATAGAGTGCACTAAAGACAGGGCTTATGGCTCAGTGGGGTAGGGAGCTGTAAGTACTGATATGGAGAGTACAAGACATGGCCTTGTCTACCCACAGGCTGGTGCCAATGTAATGCAGGGTTGTAATGTAAGGCAGGATTGTACCAGCTGAAATTGTGAATATTGAGTGTAGTAGATGTGGATACAATACTGTTGATTTAGCTTATCTTAACATATATTTTACTTAAACTTTGCTTCTTAAGCCATAGCTATGTTTGCCTGCAAGGACTGGTTGTAGGTAAACTGGATTCCTTTTAAACTGGTGTGAGTGCTGCCCCACAGGAAAAACTAGGCTGTGCCAGGTTCCATGCTGTTACAACTGCACTACTGCTGGCATGTGAATTGACTCCTAGAAAGCCAAGGTGTCTTAATGCTGTATTCTGCAATGTAGGCCCATCCTGAGAGGCAGTAAGTACCGAGTAGTACCAGGAGAATGAAAAGAATTACTGATTTTGGTACTGCCCACTTTCTGGGACACCTGGCTGCCCTGTTTGTAGGTCTTGCCTAAACGTTTGAACTAGAGTTTTCAGTAAGGCTGCTGACAGACCAGTAATGATCAGCATACCCAAGATGAGTCTGCCAGAACTTCTGAGAAACTCACTTTTGAGACCTGGCTTTGGAAGGGTTGTACAGGAGTATAACCTGGCAGCTCCGGTGCTGAACTCCCGTCGTGAGACTGACGGGGGCTGTGCTGGCCTGGGGCTGGCACAAGACCTGAGCCCTGCCTGTGGAGGGAGGCAGACCATAGAGGTGCTGAAACCGACGTCCCCTGGGACCCAGCCAGTTAAATGGAGCAGTGGGATCCTTGGGGAGGCATTTTCATCACCTGCCTGTGAACTACTGGAGCTCCCCCTTCTCTGCTCTGCAAGGTATGTCACACGTACCCTGTGGCTGGCAGCCACGTGAAGATTTTTGCCATCTCTTTAAGTTAGGAAGGCTGGTCCCTGCTCCTGGCATGTGCTCCTGGCATGTGCCTCAAGCACCCAGCATGCCCGAGGCACTCAGAGACAGCAGACCAGCGCTCCTGCCATCAGGGGCGCATGGATCAGTGTGAGAACCATTGCTCAGGGGAAGGGTTGGGGGCAGAAACCTGATACAGCTTTCAGAGGCACTGCGCATATGAGGGTGGTTTATCTCATCATCAACACTGAAAGTGATGAAAGTTTGATTAAAAACTCTCACCACCCTCTTGCTGTTTTGCTTTCTTTTACTGATTTTACTTCAATTCTTTGA
Organism: Toxostoma redivivum; assembly: GCA_013397375.1. NCBI lineage: Eukaryota > Metazoa > Chordata > Aves > Passeriformes > Mimidae > Toxostoma > Toxostoma redivivum. Next base: position 372,744 of record VXBI01003189.1, read on the forward strand.
ACTTGCTCACTTGACTGCATAGCCAGTGAAAAAGTTCTTTGCTAGTCCCCAAATAAAAGGGATTTTTTTTTGAGGTGATCACTTGCACTTTAAATCAAGTTTGCTGCTGATTCACTGTGTTCGATCTGTGCTGATTGGAACCCGAAGATGGCCTGTCCCTGCAAGGAGTGATGATGCCAGTCCATGAACAGTCTGGAAAATAAGCCCTTTTTTGCCTCAGGTAGTGCCTGTCTCCCTCAGGAGGGGGGTAGGAGTAAAGATGCAGTTGTCTAACATAGATCAGATAGGTCACTACAGTATCATGTAAAATAAAGCTCATGTGCCGAAGCTGCAGATGTGCGTCAGCACAGAGCTACAGCTTGGCTTGAACACAAATCACCGCAGAAAAGGCAGGCCCTTGTCTGAGTCTCCTGAATTGACTTTGGAGACAGATTTATGTTGTATGCCTGAATGTAGAGGCTTGGCACACAGGCAGCTTAACTGCAGTGCAGATCAGAACTGATGGGAGGCTTTCAAAGAGCAGCAGTGGGGCACGCAGCACATGCCAGACACTAGTATTCAATAAAGTTTGATTTGGTCTTGAAAGTGGAAGGAGATGGGGCAGAAAACGAACACTGAAACCGATTTAAGAGCAGCTCAACATGTCTGAATTAGAGCTAGCACTGAGTTATCTTTGAGGGAAGTGACAAAAAGCCCTACAGAAGCAGGTGTGAGGAGAGCAGTGGAACAGGCTTGGAGCTGCAGCGGTTCCAGAGCTCATCTGCACAGCCGCGGGCACCGGTGCTCGGTGCCACCAGAGGGGGCTTGGAGGCACCCAGCAGCGCTGAGCAGTGCCCGAGGCACAGATGTCAGGCGGCCCCAGCATGGGACTGGGCACAGCTGGCTTGGAACCGGTAAGTAGCTTCCCGTTGTGGAGTGCTTTAGGACTGACAGCCAAAGCACCTGCTCACCGTGTGTTTTACTCAGTTTTTTCAGTTCCAAAAGGTTTCACCCTGGAAGAACTCATGGATGAATGTTCAGTAGTGGCCACTGTATTGGGGCAGGGGGGTTGGTTAAATTCTGCTCCATTCAGGTTATTCCTGTTACAAGTCACACAGGAGGGGGGCTCGTGGCACAGCTGTGTCAGACAGCTCCTCTTGGGACATGGGCTGAGTGGCAGTGGGAAACTGCTGAACCACGCCTGTTCTGAGGTTGGGAAATCCTGCCTGTCCTCTGCTTCACCAATTATCCAGAGGGGAAATGCAGTTGTTAGATCTCAGCTACTGGCAGAGCGGGGTGAGTTGTTTCCCTCGTAGGCCAGAAGCCTGTGCTGCCCTGTGTGCCAGAGCGGAGAAGCTGCAGCGCGCTGGGACGACGGCACAGGGATGGCCACCGCAGCCGCCTGCGGCTGAGCCCGAGGAGCCGCGGGACCGAGCAGGACTTGGAGGCTGAGGTCACTGCCCGAGTGTTGTGTGACACCCAGAATGCTGGCAGGGCAGGTCCTGCGTGGGTGACTGGCTCTGCTGGGCTGTGCACACCTGTCTTCCTTGTCAGCTGCTGTAAGGGCCAGTGCTGGTGCCTCTAGAGATCAGCTCTTGTCACAGAGTGGAATTGCTCAGCTCTGGCCAGCCTTTACACTGCCTGTGTACTTTCTAACAGATATTAATGGGTTTATCACAACTGCAGTGCTGCAGGACTGGATTTTCTTCCCTCTAAAGGCATAAAGATCTACTTTAAAGAGTAGTAAAAGTGATCCAGTTTTGAACAGGTGGATCACAAGTGGCTGTTCTCTGCTTAGATGTATTACTAATTTTGTGGAATTTTAAAGATTTATTGTTAAAGAAAAATGTTAATGACCAGCTTTCTTACTGTTGGTGCCACAGAAGTTCATATACTGTGCACAAGACTGAAAGGTGGTTATGGGGTTTTGGTTTTTTCCCTAAAACTCTCTATTGTAGTGAGAGAGAAGTCTGAAAAGGAGCAGTAAATCCCAGACATGCTTGGGCTGCCTCTGTGCTGGGCAGCATCCCCTCGAACGCTGGGTTCCTGACATCCTGCTCCCTTGGGCCTGCGCTCCTACTGCAGAAAGTTCTGTGCAAGCTGGACACGACACAGCCATCAGTCCTCTCACACTGCCTGGAAGAATTTCATCCTGGAGAAAGAAAGTGGATTAATGTAGATAGAAGAGAATACAGAGGAAATGTTAAGATGATATTAGACACCAGAGCCAGTAGTGCTGGTGTATGAACAGCCTTATGCCAAAGTCTTAATTCTGTAGAGAAAATTACAGTATTATACATGGCTGCAAGATGTATTGCACAGGAGTGCTTTCATGTCCTGTAAGAGTAGCTGTGATGCTTTTTTTAAATTTAGAAAACCACCAAAAAAACAGCTGTAGTAGAAGCATTGCAAAATGGGCTCTTCAGATGTAACAGCCTGTGGTTTACCTCCACAGCATTTAAAAGTTTTAATGTCAACTAGCACCAGAAATTAAAGTTCTTTTAAAGAGCTCTGATTTGAATAATTTTAAAATTATACAGAGAAAATGAATAGCACATTTATTCTAGTATTTAGAAATTGAAAAAAGAGAATAGTTTCAGCAAAACAGCTCATTACAAATGAGAACTTAAATAGAAATTGGGATTAGTTTTTGAAGTGGCTCTCAAAAGCTATTACTCCAAAGAAAGATTAGGTGGAGAGGGAAAGGGGAAAGAACCAGAATAGACTTAAATGCTGTATGGGAATATTTTTTAAAGGTAGGAGAAGAAACAAAGTTTGCTTTGGATGACATACATGCTGGTGGTGTAAAACCCAGGCTCCGGTGTCGGTGCGGAGCTGGGATACAAGTACAGCCTGCAAATCCTTCATGCAAAGTGAACAGCTCTATGCTGTGGAAGTCCTGCTGAAATTGGGCCTCTACCATGGCCTGGCAGTGCTGAGACACCGTGTTGAGAGGCTCACAAGTACCTGGAACTGTCGGGCTCATCTGTCCCAGCAGATGCTGTGGCAGTTCGGCCCTGCTCTGCATGCAGAAGCCTCGTTCATGGCTGTGTGTTGTAATGTCAAATGTAACTGCGCAGGGAATTTCCTCAGGGGAGGGGTTCTGTGTCGACACCTGGTGGGAGAGATTCTAGTTCTGTCTGTAATGAGCACACCAAGTAATGCTGTTTGTTAAGCCTGGGAGGAATGAATGGTTTTCTGCCAGAGGATTTGTTTGTGTTTCACCCTGGGAACGTGTTGGCTCATTAATTGTAGCTGCACCTCGGTCTGTTTAGCCCACACCTCCCTCCAGTCAGTAAGGATCCTGATCTTGTCCTAACAAGTGGCCCATGAGACAAAATGGGGCAATTAGGAATTACTGTTATTTTAAATTGTGTTTCTAACATCAAGCCTGGGAGGTTCACCTGGATGTTAAAAGTGCTGGATAGAAGAACCACCAAATGCCTTATTCTAAACTGCTGATGGTGAAATTCCATGTTAATTTCTTAAGTGGGATAGGTTAATGTTCAGTGCTTGTCTCATCCTTTTATTTTAAATTTGGTTTAGGGCATTTATTCTGGATCCACTGGAGCTACTGATGGAAAGGACCAAGCCCACCATGGTATAAAACACTAGCCAGTGTGTGCAGTAATGTTGGCTGTGCCTTCTCCTCATGCTGCCCATAGGCTGCACGGCCAAGCACTTGGAAATCATGGGTTGAGGGAATATCTGGTCCATAATCTGTCTCATCCATTTGCTGAGCATCTCTGGCATCTATTCGAAGTAAAACTCCGTATGTGTTGGCTCTCTTAGAAAAGACTACATACTACTGTTAGTGCTTCCAAACATACACTTGCCCTGTTCCCATACCTGTCAGGGGGTGCTGTCAGCTTTGGGGTGTGCTCACGTTGTGGATAGATCGATAGATAGAGTGAGCTGCCACCCCAGGGGACAGCACTGCTCCTTCCCTGTCCTCCCCTGGGTGCTCCTGGGCATTAGATCTAAGACAGCTGTGTAATGCATAGTTGAGTTGCTTCAGCTGAATTATGGGCAGCACATTGACACTGAAACCCAAAACTTAATAGGACAAAAATTCTGTTTCTCATTGTCAAAATAGGATAAGAGACTTGTTTTTTAGATTAGCTTCATGTACAGCTGTCACAGGTTATTGTTTTGTAGAGAAGATCAAAGTATTCTGGATTCTTTATCAGAACCTGCACATGCTTGCTTGGACAGTGTCAGTTTGAGCAGGACCTTGCTAGCTCTGGAGAACTGAGAGTCACTTATGGCTGAATTAATACATGGAGAATCTGTACCATCCGTGTCTGTTCAATAAGTCTTGCTCGGGGGACACATGAAATTGGCATAAAATAGCATTGTAGCTTGAAACTGTCAGGAGTGCGTGATACTTGGCAGTTATTTGCATGTTTTCTGTTGGCTAAAGAAGCATAAAATTACACACCTTTAGAATGGTCGTGGTGTCAGCTGGCAGGCTAAAGGATGCCTTATGTGTCCTTCAACCTTACAGACTCCTGACCTTCAGCCCCAGGAATGTCAGTCTAGCTTTGTACTAATAGCTTTTACTTATTAATTTATTTTACAAGTCTGTATTCTTACTGTGATATAGCTGTTTGTAACAGAAAGTGGTGTGGGTATAGTTTTTACATATATGCATCTGACGGACACAAAACATCTTTATTCTGCTATTTTTAGTTCTATCAATGTAGTTTTTGTTAACTACTTTAATCATTAAATAGATAGTGGTTAGAGGATTTTGAATAAATTTACAGTCATATTTGTGCTGTAACCACGAAGAACTAATGTCTTTGTACTGAGGATTGAATTTTGCTGTCAGCACTTTGCAAGCCAAGCTGTTCTTTCCTGCCCTGCTATGGCAGGTCATAGAGTGTGCTGCTGTCCTACCTGCCTGAAAAGATACTGTTCTGTGCAGAAGATCAAATAAACCAGGAGAAAGAGAGTAGGAGTAATTCCTGCAGTGTTATCAGTGCACACATTTTGGAAGTTTGCCATCTCTCTGTTCAAGACTGACCTCAGATAGGTTGGCTGGTTACCTCTTGAGTTCTGGAGACGCTGCTTGACCAAATCAACCATATCAGCAATAGTTCCTTATCCCCTTCCCCCCTGCTGGGATTGCCAGCGTCCTCTTGACAACTGGAATAGTGTTAGTGGAGACAGGGAGAGACACTGTGGGTTACAGAAGGTGTCCCTTGCTCAGTCAGACAGGAATCAAGGCCAGTCTAGGGAAAACTGGGAGTAGTGTGAGGGTAATAATTGCATTTCATTTATAGCAAAATCATCACAGCCTATGAAATGATTTAATGTGCTTTGACAACAGGTTTTGTTTTACACTTCAAGTTGTTAAATCTGGCTTGGAAAAAATCCTCAGTTGTGAAATACTTATGGGAGAAAATTGGGGACAAAGATAACAGTATCTCTTGATTTTCTGGCTTCTTGTGTTCCAGCAGAAGTTGAGCATACACCCTTGCACTTCACCTTACAAAAGGTCAGTTCCTGTGGTGTTCCTTGGCTCATCTCCCACTGGTGTCCGTGGAAGCTGCCAGCAGCAAGGGCCAGTTACAGGGAGGGGGTGAGGAGGGGCATTGCTGGAAGTGCATGCTGCTGTCCAGGGAAGTGCTGATCTCCTCTAGGCATGCAGGAACTTGCAAGGCCATTTCTTCACTTAATGAGGGAGTATCATTTTTCCCTTAAGAATTCCAAATCTCCTGCAGTTTGAGGGATGATTGGGAATTTATGCTGATGTGTGGGGTGTTTTGAATCAGATGCCCCCAGGAGGGCTTGATCCCTATCAAATCCATCTCAGGACAGTTTAGACCTTTTCCAGTGATTTCTGCTCTCATCAGAGCAGACCTGGAAGGTGAAGAGGGACCAGGTCCTCGGTAGAGTTACTGGAACTCCTGGATGTTGCTGAGGAAGTGTCCTGCACATTGCACCTAAGGTGTGTGGGCTGATATATCTACAAACCTTCAACCAGGTTTGAAACAACTCTTTCAGTTGTTTTTTGGTACTTTCCCTCAGAATCCATTCTATTTGAGCTCTCAGGATCCATGTGCTGGTGTTTGCCCACTGTAACTTTGATGTCTTGGAAATGATGTTCTGTTGGAGGGGGATGTGTGTTTTGGGTTTCACCTTTTTGTGCTGGGTTGAATTGTTCTGTCAGTGCCAGAAGGTGGTACAGATGAAATGCAATTTGAAAACATAGTTGGTTTTTAAATCCTTTACCAGTATATCTTTTACGGGTGGGAAAACCAGAGCTTGTACTCAGACTTGGTAAATTTTCTTGTATATGATGTGTATCAATTATTGTATTATTAGAATTTTAAGTGACAAATTTAATGTTACAAATGGAATAGTTTAAGAATAGTGAGAGTTAGATGGCTACAGCCTGAGCAGCAGTGTTAATGTTTAAATATTGTTTAAATCTAGACTTTAGCTGGGAACTGAATAGGTTTATTCAGTAATACTCAACTTAGGGTAATGTTAGTACAGTTTCAAATTTACAGACTTTGTTGTCAGGCCAGCCTCTGTAATTAACTGGTTCTGTAAAGTGCTATGTGACTTTTTCTGTTTAAATGTAGCGTGTGGCTTGTATTGCATTACATTTATTTTTTATATGTATAAAAATTCGGGTTGATTTTGAAGCTTAACCATGAAATCCCACTCAGGAATCTTTGAAGGTGGTGCCTTTTCACCCCCCCCGCCCATTTTTCTTATGCTCAGAATTTTCAACAAACAAGTCAACTACAGCATGATTTTGAAAATCCCTTTTAACAAGGCAAGTGAGAATAAATACTTGCTTGGTAGTTATTCACTGGAGATGGTATTTCACAGACTTTTCTTTATAGATTGGTATTTGGTCTTCATGAATATGAATTTACAAAGTTAAGCCTTTAATGTTGTATTTCCCTCTTTGTTTTAACAGCCCAAAGGGAAGAGAAGAGGAATGAAGACCGAGCAGAGTCCACGTTGGCACCGAAGAAGGCAGTGGTATCTATCATGGAGAAACAGTCCTCTTCTCTCACCAAAAATCTGCCTTCAAAGAAGTCCCCATCCTACTCCAACACATCAGTAACTAAACCACCACTAAAACCTGCTGGAAGTTTCAAAGGTGTTATTCCCAAGAAACCTTGGCCTTCATCAGGCAGTGTTCCTTCCAAACAGTCACCTCTCTCTCATGGCTCATCAGTTGCCAAGAAAGCAGCTCCGTCTTCCAGTTTGAGTGGAGGACTCAAAAAGCCTTCACTGTCTTCCATGTCAGCTGCAGCTGGAAGTAGCCAAGCAAAAGCTTCAGCCAGTCCTGCCCAGTCACAGCCCAACTCTCAGATTCGACAGAATATTCGACGATCCCTGAAAGAAATTTTATGGAAGAGGTGGGAATTCAAAACACTCTTGCATAGGAAGTTACAGCTAGAAGTAGCATGCAGAGTCTAGTTTTTTGTCTTCATAAGGAATTTTGAGGGATTGAATTTATGCAACGAATTACTACAAGTGCAGTCAGCATCTCAGGTTTATATTTGAAATAAAAATTCCTGATAGAAATTAAATGTGCATGTGATAAAGCCTTTATAAAAAGAAACCTCGCTATTCCATTTATATTAAGACAATTACAGTTGAAGGATTAAATCACAGCATAGAAGCTTTTTTAATGTAGGTGCTCTGAGTTTTAGAGATGGCAGTGTTGGAGACGTAGAGCTGTAGGGAACATAGTACAGAAAATACCATAAGGTTACCAAAGGTTAAAGCTCACTGAAGGAGAGATTCCCTCCTGTCCCAACATGAAAATCAACAAGAAATTCTTGTCTACAGGTAACTACCACTTAGGACAGGAAAAAATTACAAGCACACCAAAATTGCAGATTTTCCCACAATAATTATTAAAGATAATGGCAACCATAAAGACTTGCCATAGAGCACTGCCCTCTGGTATTTTCTCTGAAAAGGAAATCCTGATCACAGTGGGGAATCAAGGACCAAAACTCAGCTGCTTGGGCTCCCTGTGTCATTCCTGGCAGGGAAACTCCTGGTGGCAGTGCCACCAGCAGAAGTAAAGGCTGACTTGGTCTCCCAAAGCCATGTCATCCATGGCCATCTGCAGGCAGTAATGAAAGTTTCCCAGAGTTCAAGGTCCTGAGATAGACTTTGGCTTTGAGGTTTCATTTAAAGGAGTCTTGAGCTGGGTGAGGAGCAGCCGAGGTCAGCCCTGAAAAACTTATCTTTTAGAACTGTACCTGACCATTCAACCCTGACCTAACCACACATTCCTGTTCTTGTTTGCAACAGAGTCAATGACAGCGATGACCTGGTCATGACAGAGAGTGAAGTAGGGAAAGTGGCACTCAACATTGAGAAGGAGATGTTTAATTTGTTCCAAGTGACAGACAACAGATACAAGAGCAAATACCGTAGCATCATGTTCAATCTTAAGGACCCCAAAAACCAGGTTTGGAATTTTCTTAAACAGTAAACTTGTATAGAAATGTGCTTTTGGGCTTGAATGGTATGTCAGACTCTAACCTCAGCATTAAGAGTTTCATAATAAAGACTTATGAATTAAATTATAAAATGTTATTATAAAGCCATTCAAGCATTTTAACAATATTTTTATCTAAGTAGAAGTTCAAAGCCTACTTTAGTTAGTGATTGGTATCTATACAGTTTGAGATTGGATGTGATATATTTATACTTGGGGTTTATTTAATCCCTGATTTCTGGTTCCTGCACCCTTCCAAGTTTTTTTATAAGTAGGTGATATTTTTAATAGAGAATTAAGAAACTGGAGCAGGTGTTGCCTGCCCAGCACTGTTAATATTGTCCACTACCTGAGCAGGTTCCCTTCAGCACAGCAAAAGTCTCTTCTGTTTTCAGGGACTTTTCCATCGTGTCCTTCGTGAGGAAATCTCCCTGTCAAAACTGGTGAGAATGAAGCCAGAAGAACTTTTATCTAAAGAACTGTCTGTATGGAAGGAGAAACCAGCTAAGACAGTAAGTAACATAATTTTTTCCTATGTACTTAAGTTCAAATTAAGAGCAAGTTTGCCAACTTTCACTCATTATATGTTAATGCACCATTTTCTTCCTAACAAAATAGTAATAACAAATAAAATAGTAATAACACTCAGTTTCAAGGCACTTTTCCCTGCAACATACCAAATGAGAGCAAAGTACAGAGTAAAATAAATATGTGGAGCTGTTACCAGCACTGTTTGGTTTCTTTCAGATGGAGTCAAGAAGCAAACCTCACGAAATCAAGAAAACGGCTGTAAAACGGGAACATGTGCCTGCTGTCAATATGGAGGATTCTCCACCAGTGTCTGACTCTGATGTGAGTACTGGGGCTGTTCTTCAGCATGAAGATGTGGAGGGGGAGAAATGGCAGTTGAGGCTTCAAATTTGCCATCAGAAGTGCAGATTGTTTCACTGAACTGTGGGGCTATCATTGCCCACTGGGTGTGCTAGGAGCATTCCTCAAGTATGAAGGGCTGCAGTGATAGTTGTATTTTGCAGGCACTTCAAAAATGCTGTATGTTTTTCAGCCCTTGATGTCAATTTACAGAAAAATCGTTTCTTTCTGAACATGAGCTCTACTTAAACCACTGTGGCTTGAAATGGGGACTCATATCCTGTGGTAACTCCATCTAACATTATATGCTTTAAGCAAGGACTTTTATGTATTCTTTTAAAGAAATGAATTAACAGTTTTCAAAGTATTTTTTTATTGTTGAAGTTAATGATCAGCTATAATATTTTTTGTGTCTGTTCACTTCTAGGAACAGCAGGAGTCAACCCGAACTGCACCCAATTTGAACAGTGCTCCTTCACTAGATGTTTTTAGCAGCATGTTGAAGGATACAACAAGTCAGCATCGAGCCCATCTTTTTGACCTGAACTGCAAAATCTGTACAGGTATTTATTGACAATGCTGACCTTGGCAAAGTAAAAGAACTGTTACTTAAGAGTGTTTTTTGTTTATTTGTTTTTTTGAAATAGTTTTTCCAAACTACTGTTAAATACTAATCAAAAGCACTTGATATAAACCTATAGGTCAGATTTCAGCATCAGAAGATGAGATACCGGCTAAGAAGGTGAAGACAGGAGCTTCTGCTAAGAAGGTGGAGCCGAAATCAAAGCCAGAAGTGCAGGCCAAGTATGAAAGTCCTGCAGCAGCCCCGGCAGCAGAGCCTGACAAAGAGCCCGTCGCTGATGATGCAATGGAAATTGATGTTGAACCGGCAGCAGAAACAGTTTCCCAGCCAACCACAGAAAGAACTTACATTCCTACAAGCCAGAGCCAGAACAGCACAGACTCTGCTGTACCTGAAGAGGTCTCTGCTCTCCCTGCCTCCTGTGCTGGCCCTGTTGTCACAACTGTAACAGTTTCTGGCAGAGACCCCAGGACAGCCATGAGCAGCTCCTCTGGGACCGTGACACCGGCCCTGCGTCCTGCACCTGCAGCTGACAAAGTCTCCACGGGGGAAACCAAACAGGAAACTTCTAAGCCAGTTATGACTGTCCCCAAATCAATATTAACCAAACCCTCTTCCTCACCAGATCCCAGATACCTGGCGGTTCATCAGTCACCCAACATCAAGTGCGTATCCTCAGCAGCTGCCACATCCCTCTGTGGCTCTCTGCAGATTCCCATGTGTCCCATATCCTGTTCCCTTTCCCTCAACCAAAAGGCTTGTTGGGGTTTAAAAGTTCAGGGATCCTAATTCACATTTTTAAAATGCCATCTCTCCTCATTTGCTTTCTCTAGCTTGGTAAAGTTTTCAGAGCATCAGTGTGTGTTGACAACAAAGATTCTGCAGTGTTCCAGCAGAGAAATAAAAACTTGAAGGTGTCATGCAGACTTAGAAGTCTGAATATACATTAATATCTAGAAAGACAGTGCATGGGAGAGATTGCTTAGAGGCATTTCAAGATCTTTATCCTGTATTAAGATACTGTTGCATGTAAATACGAATTAAAATTAACCAATTGGTCAGCTTGAAAGGAGGTGGATTTCTTTCACATTCTGAGTGTACACAATAGTAAAAATAAATATTGCTGAGTATATCCTTTTGCAATTGCAGTTAAAGTAGTTTTATTCATAGCAAGTTCTTTTACTTCAGAATCTCTTTCAGAAGGATATTGTTTACTGAATTAGTGAGTAGTCTATAATTGGGTTTATAAAAGTCATACCTTTTGGCATCTCTTTGCCTGTCTGCAGCGAGAAGTTTATTTTCTGTTACTTCTTGCTTTTTTAACTAATACCAAGTTAATGGAAAACATTAACAAAGCATCTAGTAAAAATTTTGTTACTTATTCAAAAGAAAGTATTGGATCAATAGGAGGAGGGAAGAAAATTTAAAATAAAGGGCCCATCCTCATTGGCATTCTGTAACCTTTCTGTTTGGATTTGTTTTGCAGTTCTTCAGAGGCTCGCTCACCTCAGGACAGCGACACTTCCCTCTTTCTCTCTCGTCTCAACACCATTTGGAAAGGATTTATTAACATGCAAAGTGTGGCCAAATTTGTCACTAAAGCGTATCCAGTCTCCGGGTGCTTTGATTATCTTAGTGAGGTGTGTGTGTGTTTGGAATGGGTCTGTGCTGCAGTTCCTGCTGCTAGAAAGGCTGGGGGCAGTGTGTGTTTATAGAGTTACATTAGAACTGCAGCAGTGGTAAATGGCATCTTTGTAGTAATAGGAAAAGTAGCTCAAGAAAAAAACCTCAGCCTTTTAAAAATTCCTCCCAAATATGTGAAGAGCTGTAATGTTTTTCAACATGTTTATACATATGCTAGGATCTAACATGGAATAATGGCTTTATATCAGCTTCCTTGTTTAGGAGCCAGTGTTTTAAACTGTGTGCCTTGTTCTGTTCTCAAGCTAGATGGGTCTCTGATGTGATCTGTTAGAAAATTTTGTTCAGCTGTTTATGAAAAATGTCATCCTTGTTACTAATTTTCAAGTGGTACTGTTCTGAGATGGTGTGCATTCAAATAATGAGACAGTAGAAGGGTTTTTCTTTCTCTTTTTTTTCTCTCAAGGGCATTTTAGGTGACTTAGGAATTTTCAAACAGAAATGTATGGTTAAGGACTTAGTAGAGTTGCTTGTTCTTCTGAGTATTGCTTTTGCTGAAATGGGTTTCACTGTCCTCTTGACAGGAAATTCACCAGAATTCAAGTGGCTTGGAGTCACTGCAAATGTATTTCAGATAGCAGCTTCCCTATAAAAGCCAATATATATGAATATTACAATATCCCTATAAATGCCAGTAACGGGCATACAGAACTCTTTGATGTATTGCTGCTCTCCATGTTTGGGGTGTGTATCTGTTCCATGTATCCTGCTGGCCTTTGGGTCACATGCCATAATTAAACACCTCCAGATTTAGGAATAGCCTGGTTGAATTTAAAAATGTGTACAAAAGTCTACTAAAATTTAACTTTCCACTGGGCTACTGGGATGGGGCAACCTGCACTGCCTTTTTTGGGTTTGGGTTTTGTTTTTTCTCACACTACCATGTAATGCTTCTTGTTTAGGATTTACCTGACACAATTCATATTGGTGGGAGGATCTCACCGAAGACAGTCTGGGATTATGTTGGCAAACTCAAATCTTCGCTTTCTAAGGTACTCACTTAAAATCCTTTACAAAACCCAGGAGAAATAGACAGCAATGTAAAATGACAACTTCTTATAATACAGAGTAGTAAACAGCAAATACTGACATAGATCACACATGAAAAACTACCTAAACCACTTCTTTGAAATTTTTAATTTATTTTAGTAATGTGTTTATTGGACTGTAAGTCTTAACAACTGTGCAGGAAAGAGAGATCAAATCTTCATACTATTTACTAACTGAAATATTGAAGATTGAGATTCAGATTTTAAAGAAAAGGAACTTATCACTTAATGTGTTTAATATATTTTAATAAAACCACTTCAGAGGTGAAAAATTTATAGACATAGAGAAAAACATGAAACTAAGAATTTTCCATTTCTTTTTCATTTGAGCCTCAAGCTGTTCAGTTTGATGTGAGAAACACAAGTAATTTGTGTCTCTGAAAATGACAGACCTAATTCTATTTCAATGTTGCAAATTGAACAGCAATAGTCTCTTAAATTTAGTGTTGCCCTGAGGGCATATTCAGAGTGATAAATGTGCAGTTTATTTTTCCTCTGGAATTTGCCCTTTACCATTTAATTTTCTGGTATGTTGCAGTTTGAATTTTTCCACTTTGCTTTTCTATTCCAGGAATTATGTTTGATTCGTTTTCATCCTGCAACAGAAGAGGAAGAAGTTGCCTATATCTCTCTCTACTCCTATTTTAGCAGTCGTGGTCGTTTTGGTGTTGTAGCTAATAACAACAGACATGTCAAGGATCTCTACCTGATCCCCCTGAGTTCTAAGGACCCAATTCCTTCCAAACTCTTGCCCTTTGAGGGACCAGGTAAGCACAAAACAGGGGAGGTTCAATGCTAGGTAAAATCACAAGACAGAAGGCAATCTGAGACAAGTTGTTGAGTATTTAATGTAACCATTAGTTAAATTTTTTATATAAAACCAATTTTAAAGTACTTAATTAGGGAAAAACTGGAAATTGAACTCTGCTAAGATAAAATTGTCCAGACTTTAGTCTTTCCAAGAAGATGCTCATATGTCTTAGGAGAATGAATTTACTTAGAAAATCAAGGATGTGGAACAGCCACTATATTAAAAAAAGCAAACAAAACCACAAAAAACTCCCACCCTATTATCAGCAACTCCTAAATTCACAACCCTACACCCTTACAAGTATTCACATTGCAGGAAACACATCCCACAGAGGAGTCAAGATGTCAGAGTGAAGACAAAGGTAAAACATTTCTGGTGCTTCCACTGCATTGTCACTGTCCATGCTGAGTTAATCTGTATATGCAGTGTGGGGCACAAGGTGTTTGGAAGGTTCTGTTCTACTTGGATCAAACTCTAATCAAATCACTGACTACAGGAAATCAGTTCATAGGGGGAGAAAGGGACCCACTCCTTAGGGTTAGAATCTTCTATTTTTAGATAAAATTACCTGTAATAGTGTTTGGTTGAACATGGTGACAGAAGAACTGAGAATGAATTCAACACCCTTCTACAAAATTTGGAGTCATCTTCATCTAAGGATAAGGAGATGAATATGCTTAGTTTCCATAGAAGGATGCAGGTTTTATAGCAAATACCAGGTTGAGAAGCTGAAGAGCTGCAGGGGCCATGAAGCAGAGCTCCATTGTCGTGGCCATGGCTGGCACTACACGGTAGGTATGGAACAACCAACAAGCTCCTCACCTTTCTGGGAGGCTGACTGAGCTCTGCCCCTCAGATACAAGTGTAGCACAAAATTCAATAAAGCATTCTCAGAGCTTTCATGCAGGAGCAACAGTGGCTGGGACAGGTTTTCAATCCTCAGGCAAGATTTTTCTCATACACTTCAAATCTCTTTTATCTATCCTTGAACAGGGCACAGACTAGGTGATTGTTTTTAGGCAATAGCTAAAAAGGCAGGATTATTGCTGTCTAAATTACCATATAACTAGAATTGTCGAATCTCAGCATTTCATAGTCTGTAATTTGCTGAATTTTTAAAAGCCAGGCAAAAACTTCATCCCATTTCATAGCCAAGAAGTGAAAACACCAAATACAGAACACCTTGGCAAAGGGATGTAGGCAAAGATTCTTGACTCATAGACTGGCTTTTCCAGGCAGAAGTAAAGAAATACCATCCTTTTTGGGCAGCAGCACAAGGATGGGGATTGGCCATGGAATCTGCTGTAAATGTCTGCTGGTCTGATAAACAACTCAGTTTAACCTAATGGTTGCCTCTTGCATTCCTGTGGAAATACCAGCTTTCTGTTTTACACTTCTTTTACTTCTCCATTATGGGTTTCATTTCAAAATGAAACTCTTTACCTTGGGTTGAAGGCTGGCAAATGTAGCCAAAATTTACTGTTAGTAAGAGGTAGTTTTAATGTCAGACTTTGCTGAGTTTCAAGTATTTCAAAACTGGAAGGAGTTGCTCAGAACAAGTTCAGGTCTCATCTGCTGGTGTTCATGGAGGCAAATTTTATTAGTCATGTTTTCAAACTGACATAAATAGTTGTAGGCCAAATCAATTAAAGGTAAACAGAAACAAGGTTCCAAGGGCAGGCAGGCCATGAGATGGAACAGCTTCACAGAAGATTCACTAAAGTGTTCTGCCATCAGTTAACACTTGTTGGAAACTCTTGTGGCAGCCTTTACCTCAGCTGTGCTGAGTTGTGTTCTGTTTTAAAAGCAGTGAAAAGAATCAGGTAAGCTGTTCCTCTTGTTTTGTGTATGTATGAAAACCACAGCATGTAATCCATGCCTTTTTAATGACATCTGATGGAATTTGCTGTTTTCTTTCTTTCACAATCAATAAAAATATTTTGTGGAAAGTGGTCATTGTCTCCTTAAATTCAATCGTGTTCCTTCCAGTGGAGTCTAGCAAGGCCTGGAAAAGCATTGCCTTTAGATGGTCTATCATATTTAGATAAATATGAGCTGAGGGGGGAGGAGGGGGAGGACAATCATACCCTGCCACTCCAGAAGTCCTAGTCAGGAGGTATTCCAGCTGCATCAGCCAGTTCCATCAGGCACATATGGATTAGGAATTTCTCCTGTTTTCTGATGGATTGGATTTGGAACACAACTGAGGACTGCGCTAGTACCTAGAAGATCTGCAGAAAACTTTGACATGGGTGGTTAAAAACAAAGGAAAATGGAGAGTTATCCTGATTTATATTTAATTAACTGAGATATTTATTACCGGATTTTATGTGTCTTAGGCTCTTCTGCACTGTCCTTTTGCAGTGGTTTATGGTATGTGAATTAATTTCTCTGTTTCACATACAAACTTACCACTTCCAGTTGTAAAAAGTAGTATAATCAGACTTAATTACTTATAGAAAGTGATTTACTGAGGGATTTAGTGGTGATGGGAATGTAACAACTATCTTACATAGCTGAATTTTAATAAAACAGACATGTATCAGCAAAGATTCCACAAATGCTGATAATGTCTTTTGGTAGTTTTTGATAGGGACTGTGAGTTTTCATAAAATATGAAGGCATGAGATCTCACGCTGTTTGGAATGCTCTTAAAAAAACAAATGCACCAAAATTTTACCTGAACTATGGAGTTTGATGTGTTCAGCTGAACAGATTTCATCAGGAAAAGCAGCAGCATTAGAGGAATGTGGCATTGCAAACCAGAGTTTCTGTGCCAGTCAGTTCCACTCAGCAAAGGAGCCTGAACGTGGAGCAGTGTCACAGTGCTGGGAGTGATCTGTAGCCCTGAATTAAGGGGGCACAAATCTGATGACAATTGTCAATTGCTTTTATGATTAATTGGGACAAATATTTAAATGGCATTTGTAAGATACAGATAAAATCTCATGTTGGTCTCTGCAGTTTAAAATTCACCACAGGTGTGCTTAGTTTAGTCCCATGGGTCTGTCAGGGATGGGCAAAAGTGTCTTGAACAGTGCAGATCAGCTTTTACCATCTGCTGCTGACAGGGTAACGTGGGGCCAATATACATATAAATATGGTAAACTTGATCTAAGGAAAAAATGTATTTTAAGGCTAAGGAAAACAAATATAATTCAATAATAGTATATATATAATTCAATATATATATAATTCAGTATATAATCCAATACTAGTATTTAGTATATCCTGTTATAATGGCTTTAGTTACAGGAAGTAACTCGATAAAACCAGACTGTGGATTTCAAATGCATAATAGGATAATAACTGTTATAAATAATTTAGCACTGAAAACTACTAACTCTGCCAGCACTTTTAAAGTGTGTGTATGTGAAAGGCAGTCATTGAGCAGTAGTGGCAGACTGCAGTCAACATTGTGTTGTTCCTAAAATTAGGCACTTAACCTATTTATGGATATTGAGATAGAGCAGGGCTATGGCCTTTGAAAGCTGCTCTGGCCATGTGTCTTCATTGAAGGAATCATAGTATTTGATCTCTCTGAACTGAGTGTAGAAGTCAGCTTAGGCAAAATGCCTAATATTTGTCTAAAATTCCAGTATCAAAATGTGATGTTTTAATGGAGTTATTCTATGATGATTAAATTCTAAACACAATAATTTATAACTTATGCTATTAACTTGCTTCTGGAATTTTTTGCCTTAAAAGTGTGTTAGGATTTTATCCTGTTTTAATTAGTGATTTGATCTCTGTTTCTTACAGGGATTAAAACCTGATTTCTCAGTAATTGCTGTTTATTAGCTATCCTGCCTGATGGAATTTTGACACCTGTTTATTTCAGTTACTCAGTGTTTGAAATTCATTGTGACTAATTGCATAAATTACAAATCTTTGCATGAAATTTGGTAACTAAAACATTTAACAACAGCAGAACAGCAAATGCCTACTGGCAGTTTCTGGATGAACTCCTATTTATGAGATGCTCTGCACTGGTCAACACCCACCAACTGGGGATTGTTATTCATTAACATAAATTTAGGAAAACAGGTGATGTGTTTTCCTCTCTAGATGGTACAATTTAGGAGTCCCAGTAAAACTTCTGAGTTGTTTCACCAGAGTAATGTATGTATTATGTGGTTTGCTAATAGAATGTATCTGCTGCTGTGGGGTTTGGGGGTTATATTGGTATCAAAAGGTTTTTGGTGCTAATAATTAGATATTTAAAATTGTTGCATAGTGAGAATCTGGTTTAATAAGAACAAGGAACATATAAATCTCTACTTACAGGATCAGCCTAGAAGGATCAGCATAGGTCAGAGCTCTCACATTGCCATTTATCCACATGAATATTATCTTTTATTTTGCAGTATTTTATTTCACAGGTTATTTTATGTTTCTATATTACTGCTTCCTTGCTGAATGGAAATCATAACTAATGGCACATATGGGGAAGGACAGTGGCCCTTAAATGAGGGCCTTTCAAAGGCCATTTAGTCCAGAAGTTACAAGATTTTCTACATTTGCCACCACTGTATGTTAAAGGATTTAGTCCCTGCCCTTCAGTCTAGGCATGTTTATCTGCCAGTGGAACTGTGTGTGTAGGAGGAAAAAATACAATAGCAGGAGACAGGCACAGAGACCTTTGCATTTTTCCTCTTTATCTGAAACTTCCTTATCATTTCTGGATATACTGCTCCTTCAAGTCTGAAGCTCTTGACAAAGGAGCAGTTCTGCTCCTTGTGTTTTTTACTGGCATATCAAGGCCTGATACCCACCCTGCATCCGGCAGCTCCAAGGCCATCTCACCCCCACACCAGGTGCAACCCAACCAAAAACACCTCCTGGGTTTGCTTGGGTTATCTGCAGTTTCCCTGCTTCTCTGGCCCCTTAAAATAATGTCTGGCTGGGAAAAAAAACACAACAAGCTGGGAGTAATTACCAGCTTTAACATTGTTTCCAAATGCTGTTTGATGTGATCTTTTTTGCCATTGTTGTGTGTGTTTAATGTGGAGACGGACAAAATATTTATAGATGGGTGTAAATGTGGACTTTTAGCACAGATTTTACAATACATAGTAATGTTTAGCCCAGGTTTTTTCACTCTTCAGTATTTCTGTGTATATTTGCAAACTAAATGTAAATATTTGATTTTTCAGGAGGAGAGGTGGGGTAGTTGAACAATTGAAACAATGTAAAGATACAAAAATAACAGCTTGCTCCGGTTTGAACTTTTGCAGAACTCTTTAACAATGATGTCTGGTGCTGCAATCTTTTATTAAATATATTGAGGATGGAATTTAAACTTTTAAAGTTATGTATAAATATATATTAAAAGTAAGAAATACAAATGCATATGCTTTTGAACTAATGAAAATTGCTAAAAGATTTGATGGAATTTTGAAAACTGTTACCTTTATGACTTTTGTAGCTGCCACTTTGTAAAATAATAGGTTTCTACTGAAAGCATCATTAAAAATCAGATTTTTACATATATAATCTTTGTGTTCTGTTTCAGGTCTTGAGTCATCTCGGCCAAATTTAATCCTTGGGTTGGTTATCTGTCAGAAGGGGAAACGTCCTGCCACTGAGACAGAAAAAATAGAGGAGAAGCGAAGCAGAATTCAAGCACATGAGGAAGCTGAACCATCGCTGTTCTCTAAAGGGCCTCCAGCTTCACAAGAGAAGAAAACTCCAAAATACACGCTTTATTCAGGAGACTCCACCGTGAGTACAACACCACCTGGATCTCCTCCTCCTCCTCCTCCACCTCCACCCCCACTTTCCGTGCCAGACACCTCAGCAGTGACACCTTCAGTGTTAAAAATATTGTCGTCCATTAAAAGTGGCCCCACAACTACTGTGACCCCACCGATTTCAACAGCCACTCCTGCAAGCAGCACTGCCACGCAATCCTCATCCTCAAAAACTGCCACACCTCTTGAGCACATCCTGCAGACCCTCTTTGGGAAAAAGAAAACTTTTGAGCCTCTTCCCAAGGATTCTGGAACTGTTCAGTCTTCCAGTCAGGAAAGTCAAGCTGCAGCAGATAGTGGGATGTCAGCAGTTCCTCTGTTAGATCCCATTGTGCAGCAGTTCGGGCAGATGTCCAAGGACAAAGCCATAGAAGAGGAGGAGGATGACAGACCTTATGATCCTGAGGAAGAATATGGTCCAGAGAAAGCATTTGAAATGCAGACTGGTGAAAGTAACAAACACTACAGTGTAGAAAAGCCATCTACTACAGCAGAACTAGAGGATGAGGCCTATGATCCAGAAGATGAAACTATCTTGGAAGAAGCAAAAGTTACTGTTGATGATTTACCCAACAAAATGTATACAGAAAGTAAAAGTGGTTCT
Source organism: Toxostoma redivivum (assembly GCA_013397375.1). Taxonomy (NCBI): domain Eukaryota; kingdom Metazoa; phylum Chordata; class Aves; order Passeriformes; family Mimidae; genus Toxostoma; species Toxostoma redivivum. Next base: position 392,582 of record VXBI01003189.1, read on the forward strand.
TCAGAAACATCTGCTTCATATGTGTCTGATTTATCTGCATCCTCCTCCTTGGTAGAACAGCAAAAAATGTTGGAAGAATTAAACAAACAAATAGAAGAACAGAAAAGGCAGCTAGAGGAACAAGAAGAAGCTCTCAGACAACAAAGAGCAGCTGTTGGTGTTTCAATGGCTCATTTTTCAGTGTCTGATGCTTTAATGTCACCTCCACCAGCAAAAGCTTCCCTATTAAAGCCTGAATTATTCCATCAGGACCAGCAAGCTGCACAAAAAGTAGATTTACCTTTGTCTTTAAATCAGCAAGCACAAGTTTTAAACCAGAGCTGTGACCCAAGGCAGAACAGAGATCCTCGACAGGCTCGAAGGATGGCGACAGAGAATGACAGTTCTGATTCTCGAATAAAGCCGCAGGTAGTGCAGAATGAGATATCCACAAGAGAAGTCACTCCAGCAAGTTTTCCAAATACTTTGCAGACTTCACTTGGCAAGGAAGAGAATACTTTAATTACCACTACTCAGCCTGGTTTTACTGCTGATAATTGGGTTTCAAGTGAGCAGACATCTACGGTGCTCCAGAAAGAGACATCTAACAGCAAATTTGAACACACCATTCAAGTTACTTTGGAAAACTTGAGTCAAACAGCTTCTGGAGATCCTTCTGCTTCCAAACCTGTACGTAAAGTGCTGCTTCCAACACCTCCAAGTACATCTTTTCAGCCTAATTTCTCTACATCAAATGATAGCCCATCTTTGCAAGATATGCATCAAGTGTCATGGCCAAATGAGTCAAACGAAGCAATGGGAAGGGATTCCTTTTCAAATACAATGTTTCCTCAGCAAGAAAAGGCAGCTGGACACTTTGAACCAGAGATGGGTCTTTCATCAGTGCAATATGATGAACAAAGAAATCCTCAGTCTCATCAGTTTGTAGAACAAACTGAATCTGCACCAATTCAGAGTGAGGGTGGACCTCCCCCACAGCACTTTGAAGAAAACCGAGCGTTTTCTATGTCTGGGCAGAAAGGGGGACCTCCAATGATGCTCAATGCACCTGGAGGACCCCATGGACCTAATTTTAGAGGGCCGGCACCACAGTTCTCTGAAGAGCATGGTTTTCCAAATAGCGATGGGCAAAGAGGACCTCAGTCTGGAAGATTTGGAGCTCAAAAGGGTCCCATTCCTTCCTTATTTTCTGCACAGCATGGACCACCTCTTTTTGGTGATAATAGAGGCCCTGCCCCTTCTTATCATGGTGGTCCAAGAGGAATGTCACCATCTCATTTTGAAGATCATAGGGAACCTCACATGGAACAAATGGAATTCTCAGATTCCCAGTATGATGAAATGATGGGGCCTCCAGGACAGTTTGAAGGACCAGATTCCCCTCAGTTTATGGGAAACAGAGGACCTTCACCTTTTCCTTTTGGAGGTCAAAGACGACCTCCACCAGGTCAGTTTAAAGGACAGAGAGGAGGGCCTCAGTTTGGAGGGCCAAGAGGTCCAGCCCCAGGTCATTTTGGGGGACCAAGAGGGCCTCACCCAAATCAATTTGAAGGGCAGAGAGGTCCAGCTCCAAATCATATGCCTGGTCCAAGGGGACTTTTGCCACAGCCATACGAAGAACGGAGAGGGAGCCCACCACCCAGATTTTCCAACCAGAGAGGTCCAGGACCGCATCAGTTTGGAGGACCAAGAGGAGGGACACCTCCAATGTTTCCAGAAGAAGATGAACCTCCTTCTAGATTTCATTACCAGGGTCAGTCACCACAAGGTATGAAACCACCCCCAAGACCACTCCTGGATCTTCCAAGCCATCCACCAACTCACAGAAAAGAGATGTGGGAGGAAGGTGGACCATCTGCATCTCTTTCCAGTATGTCTGGACCAGGACCTGAGTCGGAAGGACAGTGGCCCACATCTGACTTCCGAGAAGGCAAAAATCCTGACTATAGAGGCCAGACATTTGAAGGGAGACAGAGAGAGAGATATGAGGGAGGAAATAAAGATAAGGGTTTGGATCAGCCGGAGCCTCAACAAGCAGATAATCGCCAAGGTAGAGGCTTTGAGGAAAGACGAAGGGATCGAGAACACGGCAGACCTTGGGAAAGAGACCGTGGCAGAAACTGGAACAGAGACAGGGACTGGGAGAGACACAGAGACAAGGAATGGGATAAAAATAGAGATAGGAGCCAAAATAGAGACAAGGATTCAGAGCGGGGTAAGGACTGGGAAAGAAGCAGAGACCGAGATAGGACAAGAAACAGAGAGAGGGACTCTTACAGAAGACGTGATAGGGAGCGGTCAAGAAGCAGAGACAGGGATCGCGACAGAGAGAAAGACAGGGACCGGGATCGAAGCCGGGAAAAGGAGAGAGAGCGAGACAGAGATCGAGATCGCGACAGGGAAAGGGGGAAAGATCGCAAAGATAGGAGTAAGAGTAAGGAAATTGGTAAAGAGACAAAGCCAGAAACACCGAAGGAAACTCAGAAACCAGTGGAAACCGAAGCGTCATCTTCCAGCAATCAGGCATAGAACTGTGACTGATACTTCCCACAAATAATACACTTTTACAATACAGCAAGGACTGCACATCTGTAAATATTGTACATATTCTCACCTTTTAAAAAATTCTGTTGTAAAACTAGCCTTACCCAGTGTACTGACAAATAAGCAATTTTTGAACAACTGTGAATGAAAATAATCAGATAGATGAAAAGCAAGAACATATTGGACTTTCACTTGCTGCATTTTGTGCATAATGTTTTTCTTATAAAAATTCACAACGTTACCTGTACTGAAATTTTGTTTTTTCTACTTGCATCTTTATCTTAAAATTTCCATTTACATTACAGAAATGGAAAAAGACTAAGAAGAGCATATTGCTTTTTAAGATTATAAAGTTATGTTTTCCAGTAACTTGAATTGTAATTTTATAGGAGAATTTAATCCAGACCTGAGGAGCCATACCTTTACATCTCATTTACGTGATATTTTGGTGTCAAAATTGTTCCTACAGCATACACTAAAAATGTTGGTGTCATGTTTCTTTTACAATGGAAGGATCATTTGTTCAGGAAAAGATTTCAAAAGAACAGTGTTAATAATTACTTGTGACTGATGGAGGATTTGAATGGAATGTTATAAGCTTAAAGTGCACTATCTTCCTTTTATATACACGTATTTTGGGTCTGGAATCCATCTGTTAAGTGTACAGCAAAGAAAAAGTAATACTTAGTTATTTTCCATGAGGTTTTCAATATCCCATGTTTACAAACCTGTCATTAATGAAAATACAAGAGTAGCACCTTTATAACCAGCAAAAATTACAAAAGCATCAGACATTTATTTCAAAAAGTGGTAAAACAAAGGAAGAAAGAGCATTTGGTTAAATAGGCCACTAAATCTTACTTCAATTGAACTGATTTAGTGGAGCATTTTTTGGTTTTGGTTTGGTTTTGCAGAATTTTTCCACAGATTTAAGAAAAGTCCCAATTTGATTGAACTTTTCATTATAGAAGTGCTCTTTCATTCTAAAAGGGTTCTTGAAAAATAAATTATACTGTTCTTTTGTTAGGCCCTATTTAGGCTGGCAGTGTATATAAAACTCTCCACTAAAAAAGATACAACTGCATTAAAGTTTAAATTATGGTGGTACATCATGTTGTGATTGAAGAAGGACATTTTTCATGGTGAAATACATCACATTGCTACTTCCCATGTAGTCCTCAAGCATGGAATTCTAAAGTGTGAAATAAAACCCCACTAGTTTATTTGAATGTGTCAATTTACCACTGGGTAAATATTTTGGTATTTTGCTAAAACAGATTTGGAAATGTAAAATTAGATTCCTGTAAACATTTTGCATCTTGAGGACTATATTACAAGGTAGCAGGTGTGTCACCACGGTCACATTGGTGCATCCTTGAGGTCCTTGTACATCCAGGATTTGCTGGCTGAAATTATCATCTGTGTCTTGAGGGAAAACGGTAACACACAAAGAAACTGTATTAAATGCAAACATCAACTACGGTGTAAGATTTTTTTTCTTAATGAGATGTTTCTAATTTAAAGACATACATAAAAGTATGCAAAATATGTGTTTGTTTAGGTTTACTTGATAGAAATTTCTGTAAATTGTATTTTATATGGCAAAATATATCACTGTACATTAAAATATGGGACTTCACAGGTTTTTGTTACTGTAAGTAGAATAAACACCTACAGAGAGCTGTTGTCCATTTCTTAAATGTGTTTGTATATATTATTTTCTACATTTTGCTCTTCCTCGACAAACCACGAGAGACTGATGGCACAGGGGTTTTGTTTCTTCATAGTTTAATGACACGTTTTGCAGGATGTCACAGCCAGCCGCTGTTGGATTATGGACCCTCTAAAAAAATAGCAAAAATCTGCTAATGATTCTTTTCTCAGTTCTGAGGCATCCCCTAATTTATTTTGCAGTTTTTAAACATTGAATCAGAATGCTGGGAATTAGAAATTTTTACATTAAAAAATCTAAAGAAAAGAAAAAGTATTAATTCAGGTCACACCATTAAATGAAATTCTTGGCTTTACATTTCTGTGAAATAGGTGTGTGGCTTTTCATCTTCTAGGAAATTCTCCTTTAGTTGTTTGGGGAATCTGTGTATGCTTTAGGATGGGTAAATCCATTTTCACAGAAATGAAGTGGCAAAAAATCAACAGAAAAAAAGATCAACAGGCTCCAGTGACTTTGTTAAACCACAGCTTTATGTAATTAACAATCAGCTGGAGTTGGATTTTGCAGCAGGGTGTCTGTATCCTCCACAGCAGCAGGCGGTAAAAGCCAGGCTGAAATCAACATAACAATTAACTTAATTTACGGAGACTAAAAATGGTACGGAATGATTGTCCTGTATTGCAAGAAAGAGAAAAACAGTTCTCTGGCTTTGTCCAAACTTTTGATTAACATGAAAGAACTCACTGTTTTGAGCTTTTGTCTACGTTTATACTAAGTTAACATTCCAAAGCATATTTTAATAAATCTTTTTTTCTGTAAAAAACCCTGCGAAGTCTAGAACAATATAAGCAGAAATATTGTTATGACTGTAAAAGGCTGTACTATTCCAATGTGAGCATTGTAAAGTGGAACGTGGAGGAGCATTAGAGAAGTAGGAGAGTGTTCAGTGTGCACAAAGCTGCTTTTAAAATGTCTGGGTTTGTGTCTAGAGGGAAGTCACGAGTGAGACTGTCGGGCTGCGGCTGCATTTCATGGAAATGTCAGTGCACGCTGCCTTGGGATCTCTTTTCCTCTCGATTTTCCCGTCCGTACCCCGGGGCGGGACCCATCGCTGGCTCGGTCGAGCTCTCCCCGCGGGGCTCGGGGCTGAGGCGGCCCCAGGGCCCCTCCTGGGGAATGACAAGCGATTCCCGTTCATCCGGCCGGTTCTTCCCGTTAATCCAGCCGGTTTTGTTGCCTTTTCCTTCTCGCACAAGCGGCGCTGGTTGGCCTCCCGTGCCGCTGGCGATGCTGTTGGTGCAGGTGGGGCGGTCTCCTAGCGCAGCTCAGCCCTGCCCATTGCTCTCTGTGAGCTTTCCGTTAGGACAAAGCCAAGTACCAGCGTTTAGCCGTAGGCTAAGCAGCCAACAGGTTTAATGAGTTAAAATTCGGCATAACAGCGTGCGCCCAGCCAAGCACCGCAAATCAGCTAAAACATTACACCGTGCGTCCAGAACCTGCAATACGCCTATAAACACACATTGCAGCCACCTAGTCTCTCCCATTATCTCCTCGCAAGAGCGCTAATCCCCCATTACCGCCGCTTTCAGCCGGCCCAGGCTCCGCTCTGGGTCAATTTCAGCCCTGAGGGGGCGGGCGGGGGCGGGGCCGGCCCCANGCCCCGCAGCCTCCCCGCCGAGGCCGGGGCGGGGACAGGTGAAGGCCGTTTGTCGTGAGCAGCTGTGCTGGAGGGGGAGGGAGGGTCTCACCCGGGGGGGGAGACATGGTCAGGGTGTCAGGTGCCCCGCCAGCGGCAGCTTGGTCCCCACTCTGCTACCTCGCCAATCAGTGTTAAGTGCAATTTTTTTCTGCCTTTGGGGTTTTTTTTAATGGATAGTACTGACAATTGTTGAAGGTTTTATGGTTTTCTGTTGAAAGGGACATTGGTAACTGATTAGGTTTGCTGTAGCCATGTCAGAATCAGCCCCCGAGGAGCCTCAGACCATTCCTCAGAGCCCAGCTAGTGTTGCTGACCCCGCTCCCGTTGCTGTCGGACCTGGAGGCTCAAGTGACAGTTCCTTTGGTGAGCAAAACCTTGGCTTCGCCACCCCCGAGGCCAGCCTGGTGGAGATGATGGACATTGAGTACACCCAGCTGCAGCACATACTTTGCTCCCACACGGAGGCGCAGAGTAGTGAAGGTGAAGTGGAAGCCAGGCTCAGCGCTTTCTCCTCGGCTGGCCCCTCTGCAGACCTCCCTCTGCAGCAGCCCTCCCCCAGCACCAGTCAGGATGGGGGCTCATCCAACAGCTCTGGGAACCAGTCGGTCTGCCCAGTTACCTGTCAGTCAGGGTTGCCTTGTGACAACTACTGGCCGAGTTCCAACCCACACCTGGGCTATGCTGACTTGCAGGAGCTCAGGATGATGTTACTTAGCGAGTCCAACCTCCCTGTGAACCAAAGAGAGAAAGCGCCCAACAGTAGTAGCTCTGTAGAAGTCTCGGGATGCAGTGTAGCAAAAGCTAAACAGGGTGAAAATTTCTTGGGGGAGAATAAAGAAAACATATTTGTTGAAAATTCGGCACTGGCACCAGAGGTTAGATCTAAACCTGCAGTCAGAGCTCGGTTGGAAGACAGATTCAACAGCAGCCCGACAGAAAACCCCAGATGTCAAGAACCCCAAGAATCTGGAGTAACTCTTAACAAGTGTGTTGCAATTACTTTTAGTTTATGTTGTTAAACTATGTATCATGTCGTTCAAAAGTGATTTGCTAAGTGGAACCTAAGAATAGTGCTTGTTTTAATATATGAGAAGGATGGGTTGGGCTCTGTTAAACTGTGCCATCAAACGAGTCTGCGACTCCACTGAGCTCAGCTTAGGCCCCTCTGTTTATTGCATAAATGGTACAGCATGGAGTTCCAAAATTAATTACTTTGCAACTTTATGATATGTACTGTAAATAAAGGTGAGAGAACATTACCTAGTTTTAATATGCAGCTTGCTAAAAGCAAAGTAGATTTTTGATCATAATAATAAATATGAATTATAATGTGGAGGCCTGACTATGGGGAAAACTTTGAGCAAAAATATTGTTTTACAACCTAACCCTGTACCTATCTTAATGTGCTGACAAAATGTTTTATTGAGGCATGAAGCACCTTGTTACTGCACAGAATAAAATACCTCCTTGGCTGATTTTTCTTTTCTTTTATTTGACCCCTGAAGTGGGCGATATGGCAATAACAGTGATTTATGTTTACAGTAAATGGAAGTGGTTTCTTGGTGATAGTTTCTAGAATATTTGTAGCTGTACTTTATTTCTGCACTCACTTCCAAGCAGTCAGCCTGGTATGTTTTCTGTGTTTGTTTGTTTTTGTCTGAAGTTTAGTGACATTGATCTGCCAGCCCTCAGAAGTGGTGGGTGTTCCTCTTCACCAGCAAGGGAACAGGTGTGCTGCACTAGGGAAAAATAAGGCTGCACCTGCCACACATTCCTTACCATTTACTTACCCGTTCTTTACCATGAATGCATGTTCTGCTGCTGGAAGTGCTAATCCTTCCCAAGCACAGGTAAATCTCCTCTGCCAAGTTCCAATGCTGATGGTATTAACTTCCGGGGTGTAATAGAATTCTGAAGGTTTGTGGTAGTGTGGCTGGGTTTGAATAGGGATGTTCAGAATGATCTGTAATGCAATTTATTTATTAATCTTTAAGACAATCAAGTCACTTTTATGGCATTTGTAATTACGTGTGTCCCAGTAAGGAACAGTAGGCCATCAGATTTCTTTTTTTCTATAGTTTATCAGTTTATCATCAGTTTCATCTGTACAAGACAAGAAGGAGACCATTTTCTGTAGTTCCTTTTTTTCTAACTCATTTTGATGATCAAGAGATTTCCCTCTCCACAACTCATAGTAACCTCTGAAGCAAAAGTGATAGCATGGCACTGAGAAATGTCAGAGGTACCCCCAAAATTCATCACTCTGTCAAAACCCCATGGTTGTGTGTATTTGGGATTTATTCTGCCTGAAGAAGTAATTTAAGAAGCTAACAGAAAGATAACAAAATATTCTCTTTTTTTTTCCTGTATATGGTCCTGTAAGTATTTCTGTTTGTTTTCACAGACCTGTGGAACATCTTGCACTATTTTGGAATCTGCCAAACATCAAGACCTTGGGATACCCAAGACATTCCCTTTTCTCTGTCAGGAAGTTGAATCCACAAAACAGACAGTAGGTGCTATAAATAAAGCTTTGCCTGAGGAAGTTTGGATTAAAGTTGGAGGTAAACCATTTATTTTCTTTTCATTTAGTTTTCTCTTGGTCTTCAAATCTAAGTTTTTTTTTCTGAATTTGTGTCTTTTCTGTAATTAATGTGGTTTTAATGAATGTGGGAGGTGAGGTTTTATGGCAGAGATGCTCAGTAGGCAACATGGGGCTAGATTTCTCCAAGAAACTTCAACACGTATGAGTTTAGCTATACTTTCAAAATTGTTTAGCACTTCTGGCTTGAAATGGGGAGACTTGAGGTTACAAAGTACCTTTGAAAATCTGGGCCTTGAGTCAGCAGATGGTTTCTTTAGAATCATAGAATTTAAGGTTGGAAAAGACTTCCAAGGTCATTGAGTCCAGCCTTTGACCAAACACCACCAAACCCCATGGCAGAGGGGTAGCTTTGCCCCCAAAGCTGATCCAGCAGACCCAGTCAGTATCAAACTGAGGAACATCTTAGAGGCTGCCTCAGGTGCTGAGAAAATAGAAGCTGTGTGGATTTTGGAATACCAGGCAGTACCTTAGGTCTTCTGCAGGACATGTCTTGCTGTAAGAATCAATGTAGGCTAGCAGTAAAGCTTCAGATTATTCCACATAAATAAAGCACCAAAAAAACTTTAAATGATCACTGTTTTCAGGTTAGTGGGAGAGTAATAAATAGGTTATTCTTTTCATTTTTATTTTTCCAACAAGACAACTTATGCAAGCAAGCCATAAACAGAAGTTGCAGCCGAATAAATCTGTTGGATGCAAACATGGATCGCAAACCTCTCAGTGAGATTCGGAAAGCCTGGGACAACAACCAGAGCACTGCAGCTGCCCAGGGCCCCTGGCAGTCAGCACAGCCCAGCTCCAGTGTGCAGGTACAAAGTGGTTCCCAGGATGGAAGCGCCCAGAGGAGGGAAAGGCACAACCGCCTGGAGAGAGACAGGAGGTAATTCTGGGAGCAAGGGCCATGAAACACCTCTTGAAGCCTAAAATTCTGGTATTGCAATAGTCTGATTATCCAGAGTAAATGTAAACTTGACATATTTTATGTTAGCTCCAAGAGAAAGCTGTGCAGGAGGTGAGGGTTTGGTGTTAGAGGAAAAAGAAGTCTCTGTTTCATTGTGGTCGTCTTTGTGTTTTTACTCTGTAAACAAACAAAAAGAGATTTCCAAACATTTATTCAATTCTGTAAAGATAACGTGACTTGTGTGTAACAAAACTAGTACACAAAGCTTGTAGCAGTCCCCAATGTCTACGGCTGGTAGCACATGTGAGTAGCCTTCCTGTTTCCTGTATTTTTCCCTTCCCTCTGGCCCGTGGTTGATCATTTGGGTGTTTGCCTGCAGGCGCAGGATCCGGGTTTGTTGTGATGAGCTCAATCTCCTCGTTCCCTTCTGCACGACTGACACTGACAAGGCAACAACTTTGCAGTGGACAACTGCATTCCTCAAGTACATTCAGGAAAGGCATGGCGACTCCCTGAAGCAGGTTTGAAATCTCACTTCATTTTTGGGCTTGATAAAAATGGGAAATGTTTGAAAGCTGTCATAACGAATAACTGAAATGCAAAGCTTCTGCTTTGATGCTGTTTGTGAAGGACCCACTATATCCTTGAACCTTCCTTTAAATTTTTATTTTTTATTTCTTTCAGCTGTTTGAGTGTGAGAAATGACAGGCTGTCCTCAGTCAGTATTTTCAAATCAGATTTTAAAATTAATTTTTTTTAGTTACCCAATTCCTGAGCATGATCCTATTTGGACAGCAATATAAAATTAAGGTCATCCTCAATCATTCCTCCCCTACTTCATTTTTTTTTTTTAATTTTCTAGCTCTTTCACAGGCTTCTAGTTAGTTCAGGGAGGGGGATCACAGCTTCATGCCCTCACTGTATTGAGAGGGTGAGCAGAGTTGAAGGGTTACATGCCTTAAAAGCAGCTTCCACTCTTCTCAGCAGTAGTTGCAGCTCCAGAGTAATTTTGGCTCTGCCAAGAATTTTAGGAGAGTGTGTATTGGAAAACCTGCTGGTCTAGATAGGGGTATGGCCCCCCTTCCTTCCTATTGAAGGCACTAATGAAACAAAAGTATCCATCTCAAGTAAATCTCTACATTAAATATAACATTCATCTTTTGTATTTTGATTTTTTTTAGGAATTTGAGACTGTGTTCTGTGGTAAAACAGGCAGGAGACTAAAAATTGGAAGACCAGACTCGTGTGTAATGTGTCCAGCACAGAAAAACCACACAGCTATGGAGACCAAATAGCCTGACCTGCCCACCCTGACTTGTGTGACAATAGTTCAAACTGTGTTTCATTCTTTCTATTTACATCCTGAATAGGAATTTGAAAGTGTAACTTGTAAATATGCATAGATAGAAATTTAAAGGAAACATTCTTTATTGCAAATGGAAATGAAAGTTAACTACCAGCAATGGAAATCAGTGCCCTGTTCAAGGGGCTTTGGGACCAGAAGCTACAAGAAAATGTAATGACTAAGTATATTAACCCTTTAGTTATACAAAAAATTTGCTTGTCATCCTGATTTGGGGTCTTATTTAATTATTTGTTTGTTCTCTCTTTTTAAAAGATGATGCAGTACAGATTGGAAGAATTGTAGAATATCCATCTGTCTGTTATTTTAATGGCTAGATGCAAACTCATTCTTCCAGTGTAAAAAGAAACGAAAGTTACCATATTATAATGCCCGTTTTCCCCTTTAAAATGTAAATATTGTATTGGTTATTTGGACAAGTGCATAGTTTCTAAACTGTGTGTATTATGAATTTTGCATTTGCATACATATTTAACATAATTAGCTCCAAAGAGTAGTGCAATGGTGTTGGCATTTTTAAATTCAGTACTATTTTTAATGTCTGCCACGTAACTGTCCAACAGGTTCTTGTGTTGTTACTTTAGACCAAAAATGGCATATTTTAAACAGTAGATATTTAAATGCACAAACTATTTTTATATTTAATGAGAAATATGATGCTTCGTTCATAGGCTTTGGCATATAGGACAGAAATAGAACTGTGTGTGAGCTGAGAGTGGTTTTATTAAATTTTTAAAATAGACGATGCTAGCAAGTTTTAAAGTATAAAAAGTTCTACCAAAATTAATACTGGTCTAAATCACGGATAAGAACAATTGTGCAGCAATTTATGTCCAAACAATCCTAGTAAAACCAGTTCTGGAAAATGGACTTTAGCCAAGTTAATTTGATTTGTATAATGACACTTAGAACATCACAAAGAAAAGGTTAAAAAAAATCTCCTTTTATTTTTACAACAGTTCATACAGGTGGTTTTGGCTGGACTTTGAAAGAGCATCCTTTCTTAGGTGGGGTTCCATCACAATTACTGTGCAAATAGCTGAAGTAGAGGTCATGAAAATGCTGTTACTTCATTTCCTTCATTATCATATGGAAATATACAAAAACTCTTCCCTGGAAATTAAAATATTTACATTACTCCTTTTGCAGAATTTGCTTGCAAGAGGATTACTGTTTACTAGTCTTGGCAAATATTTGAGGTACAATCTGAAAATTTCTAACTGGCAGCACAGACTTAAGCAATGGTCATTCCTTAGGCCAGAAGGTTCAGATATTAAAATACAGGATATTGAAATGCCTGATTTCCACTGATGGAGGAGGCAGCTCGGTGCCTGAGTGCCTTAACAGCGTGTCTGAGTGCACAAACCTGCAGGACTGAAGTCAGTGGGAGCAGCACCAAGGAATTCAATGGAAAAGGCTCAAACTTTCTTAGCAAAAAGTCGTGATCTTTAGTACATGGGGGGTGATGGTCAAAAGGAGCAATGCTTCCTCTTGCAGGTCTCTTGAGCAAAGGGAGGAAGGAAAGGTGAGGTTGTTTAGCAGTAAAATTTCTGGAAAATAATTGGGGGGAGGAAAAGATAGTCATAAAGCATCTTTTAATTAAAGTTTTCATCTGATGCTTCCTTTTTCATAGAACTGTGTCAAAGTCTCCACTTAAAAGAATAGAAGGAGCATCTGTCCTTTTAGCACTAGAAGGATTCTGTTTTCTTACAATGCACTGTTTATTTAAATATTCAGTCACTTCTTCACTTCTTGTACTGTTGGTTTATGATTTTTTGGAAGTTGATGCTGCAACAGCTCCCATGCAAGCCGACGTGTCACATATTCCTGGAGTTCCCTGAGCCCCAGTAGTCCCAGGAGTCCCAGGATCCCCTGGCAGCCCGGGTTCACCCTGAGCACCATCACGGCCATTTTTAGTAATTCCAGGCACACCAGGTGGTCCTAAAAAAGAGAGGGGAAAGATACATGAAATATTTCCATCTCTTCTTTTTTAATATCTGTATATATGTGTTGCTTTTAGAGATCTTAATATACTTTGAGTGTCTGTACATCACACTTGTTATGGCCTGTTGAGTACAAGGTGTTTTCAATAAATTTACCCTGAATCTGGAGTATGTGCTTTAGATTTTTTTATCCCTAATTTGGTCAAGGGATGTTTTGGCTTATTATTAACATGGATTAATGCAATTATTTTATGGAAGATTCTGAGACAATGGACTATAAATATTATAAAAATTTATGACATAAATTTTGTGGAAGAATTTAAGCTAACATGGTTGTAAATATTTTGGCTTTATAAAATTCTGTGAATGGAGAGCCTGCTTTTGGTGCCTGCATTTTATTCATTGTACAAGTGTAATTCCAATTAGGAAACCTACTTTAACAGGTGAGCAAAATAAAGAATATTCTTCCAAGTTTCTAATAAAAATTAATTTGCTTAAATTAATCTTGAATCTTTTAATAAAGGAATCATGAGGAAGCAGGCACCATCCTTTTCCTTCATCTGGAAAGCCTCAGAGTTGTCACACACCTTTAAATTAGTGATGATAATCTATTGCAGAGCTGTCCCTTCTCAGCCTTCACTTCAGTGATGGAGCATTATTTCCCCACACTTACCCTGCAGTCCCTGGTCACCATCAGGCCCATCAATGCCTTGTCCAACAGGTCCTTTATCTCCCTTTTCACCAGTGTCACCTTTAATCACAAACACAATTCCCACAGTGAGGAAGGGGAGAGAACAAGAGAAGCTTCAACTCCTCTGCATGTTGCAGGGATCTCTGCTTGCATGGCACCCCTCAAGGTGCAGCACCCCACCTAGAACTCCACCAAGGCCTGATCTCTTCTCCCCAGCGCTGAATTCAGCACAGGTTCACAATTTATTTCAATAGGCATAAAAGAGAAGCAAATGGTTTGAGTCTGAACTTGCCTCTGGGTCCAGGATCTCCCAGCTCTCCTGTTGGCCCTCTGTATCCAGGGGGCCCCCGAGGACCAGGATGCCCAACACTCCCCGTGGTGCCAGGAGGACCCGGGGGCCCGGCTGGCCCAGGCCGTCCTGTCATTCCAGGAGCCAGGGGCTTCCTCAGGTTAGCAGCCAACTGTGCAATTTGCTCTGAAAAACACAATTAAACACTGCATCCCCAACAGCTGCACTCTTTCTTTGGGCAGAACTGCCTGCCACTGCTCCTGGCAGAAGGTAACACTGAATCTGTCCTTTCAGCTTACCTGTAACTTTTTTTTTTTAAATTACATCTCCACAAATGGATATTTTAATCATAAATCTGCAGGGTTAATTATTCCTGTTTCTAAAACAACTTTAAAAGATGTGAAGTATTCTTACTAATGACACTTAAATAATTAAAACAAGCTTCCTGAAGCAAACTTTCAGAGTTTAACCTCATCCTAAACAGGGAATGAACCTCCAAATGCAAAACAGTCACTTTGAAGAAAGAAGGACATTCCCTGAGGACCTGCTCCAAGGAAATGAGGTGCTCTGAGGAGAGGTGAAGTTCAGAATGACACAGATTAGGGCAATAGGTCCCACACAACACGTGTCAAAGCTGCTTTCAGTGCATTTTGACCATTGCCATGATGAATCATTTAAAAATACTAATTTTAGAACACCAAAAGACATCCCCAACAAGGTGACCTCCTGAATAATTTCCTTACACTAGAGGTAATTTTTTTTTTTTATGAAGACAGCAAATTAACAAATCTCAGAAATCATTTTATGTTCAGGATCTACTTATCTGGTAATTAAAGTCAGTTTTCTCTCAGTAATACTCACCATTTATCATTTCCCCACAGAGTTCTCTGATATGTTGTTCACTGGCCTCTTTGCCCTGCAGTTAACAGAAGAATTTGTCCTTGTAGAAACCTCCTTATCAATAACCAGCCCTGGCAGAAGCTGCAGGACACAAAACACATTTCCAGGAGCTTGGGAAGCAGCACAGGGTCCTGCATGAAGAGCAGGGAGTTCTTTTCCCCTCTTCAAAAGGTGACAGCTTCCCCTCACAACTCTGCTGTACCAATGGCAGAGATGAATTTTAATGTTAGGCCAGATATTTAATCTGGGGTTTATTTGACCTTATTTTTTGGATAGCATCCAAACCCCACGATCCATTTATTCCCTTCACAGCCTCCCTGAGTGTGCTGCAGAAGCAGCAGGTACTTACAGGAGGTCCAGGCTTTCCTGTGATGCCAGGGACACCCCTCTCCCCCTGGTGACCCATGGGTCCTGGATGTCCTGGGATCCCTGGTGCTCCAGCTGTCCCGTTAGGTCCTTGGACACCTTTTGGACCAAGTTCTCCTCTCCTTCCTGGCTGCAGGGAAGAATAAAAAAACCCAAAACCACTTAAAATGGAAGTCACAGTCCATTCTTTTCTCCTGGGGGTTAGTCAAGACTTTCTCCAGATTTTCTGAATGGATCTGGATGATCAGCTATATTTCTTATATCCTAAGGGTGTTTCTGCATACACAGGTCATGATAAGAGGAGTCTGTTACAGTGAAATTTCAGTCATATTTCAATTTTTTGAATGCCACAACCTCCCTTTTTTCTCACAGATTTTATAGCACGATTGTGAGGAAAGCTTGCTTCTAGGGAATGACACCAGAGCAGAGTTTATTCTATAGTTATAAAGATGCAATGGTCATGCTTACTCCTAAATCCTTTGGGGCATGAGCCCCCAGTGTCTGACACTTACCTCTCCTTTTTGGCCAGGGGGTCCAAAGGGACCCTGTCAGAAAGAAAAGGGAAATAAGAAACAGTGATTCATTCAGAAAATGCACATCCGAAGCCCAATCTCCCAAGCTGCTGTGACATATGCAAGGCTTGGGCTGCCTTCTTTTCACAGCAGAGTTGGAGACCTTGGGTGATTTTTTCTGATTGACCAGAGTGATCCATGGTTTTTCTGTAATTTGAGGAGTCAACTGCACTGAATTTAAGGACACCTACCAGCTCTCCTTTGTCACCTGGGAGGCCATCTGCTCCAGCAAAGCCCTGAGAGAGAGACCAGAGTTAACTCTGCACCTACTGCTGACAGCAAGGATCACCCTGAGGGAGGGGGGGCTCTCAGCTGCTCCAGCAAGAGGGAATTCTCTCTTCCCAAAGCTGAGCTCCACAGTTCCCCTGCTGATGAGGGCACTTGTGGCACAAGGCAGCTGGCATGAGGACGGGGTGTCCTTTGCAACAAGCTGGCACCTGGATGAAAGGCTGAATTCACAGGGATGAGAGCCATGATGGGTTGGCCATGGAAGACATCCACAGGGTAGCACTGGCATTCCTCAAGCAGGGAACATAAATTTCAGCTCCCCCTGCTGTGTCTCATAGAAAACAGGGTTTGCAGCCACAGGCAAATGTTGGGTGTCCCTGTTCATGGCCTCCTGAGCAGAACAGCTTCATCCCACCCTCAAACTGCAGTGATCTCTTGGTGAGGAACATCCCTCTCCACTGCTGGGGACAGGAATGCAAGAGTGGCTAAAGCTCTGGTGACATCCAGCCAGGCCAGGGAGCATCCCCTTGCTGCTCACCTCCAGGCAGCAGCAGCCTGAGCAACCTGAGCGAGGCTGGGGTGACACAAATCCCTGCAATCACTGCCCTGCCCAAGGCAGAGCTGGCTCATCACAGAGCTCTGTTATTAGAGCAGATAATGAACATTGTTATGGTGACTCCACAGCTTTCCAGAAGAAGTTATCCCAAGACAAACAGAGGTCAGGTTGTCTTTTCCCTTAGCAACAGAACAGAGACCACACTGATACTGGTAAACCAAACCAGCAAGGCTTGCTAGGAAAGCCTCACTTTCTGCAGGAACACAGTCCTGCATTAATGAAAGCCATATATTTGATGAAAACTGGCCCAAAAGCTCATTGCTGAGATTAAACCAAGTGTGGAAGTTGAGCAGCAAAAAGTATAAGATTAAACTAGCACATTAGTGTGCCAAGCTTTGAGGTTAGGGTGAAATATCCTTCAGCAGGCACATGGAGCTGAGGAAAAGCTGCAAAACACACAAGGAGGGCCTGGTGTTTGCACCACAGCATTAACATGAGTCTCCATTAGAACAGACAACATCTGTGCCAATGCAGGGAAAATGGGACCAAAGAGGGTTTTGGTTTCTGCTGCAGAATATTTTCATTTGTGGAAGAGAAAGCTGTTTGTGCTGTCAAAGGCTGCCCCTGAAATTTGGTTCAAATGCCTCTGCTGACAACAGCATGAAAATTATCACTTACCTGGTTTCCCTTGGGACCAGGAGCACCAAGAGGACCCTGAAAATAAGCAAGAGAAAGAAGGCAGATGAGTTCAGACTGTCACTTCCCTGTGAATTCCTGGTGTGGTCAGACACTCGCTCAGCAAGGAGTCAGCATCAGTCTCCCAGCTGCCAAGTGAGAAGGCACAAATCTCATTGACACTTCCTAGAAATAAGAAGGGATTTAAGTACACCTGCTAGCTCTGTGACACTCTCCACAGCCCCTAGTTTGTGTTGTGGGACAATTACTCAGCCTGTGATGTGAGGAGGAGCTTGGATTTACTCATGATATAAAACAGATAATAATATTTTCATACCACAAGGGCAAAAAGCCAGGATATTTTTTTTCAAGGCCTTATTACACCATCAGTTTTCCTAGGATTTGGAATTAGGTACTCCTGATTTAAAGATTCATGGAACAACACAGCCACAGGCATGAAATACATTTAGATGATTAACTGATTATCACCTCAGAATTAATCCAGGCAATTTGGGAAACCCTTCGATCTTTATCTACCTGACATTCACAGAGAGACATTTTCAGCCTTATTTATGATTTTTCTGCTCCATAGAGCAGAGCCAACAAGGAGTTCAGAAGAACCCCAGATTTTTCTCTACTAAATCTACATGTGAAATTCAGCCATTTTACCCTTCAAGCAGAATTTCTACAGCACACTCATCAATCTGGCATCTGCAAACTGATCTTTTTTTATTAACTAGATGTAGAGATGGCTCAGCAGAACAGAATCTTTGAGGAGTACAAACACACACAACAAGGACATTTTATTTTGCTCAATTCAAGCACTAAGCTAAAAAGAAGGGGGATTTCTATTAATAAAAAATAACTCAGAAAAACAGACAATGAAATGTAGAAATGCAAGAGAGTGGCTAAAACTTTATAACATCCATTTATGTTTGCTGATGGCAAAAGCAATATATCCCTTTCTGAACATTTTCATCAAAATTTTATACCTCTGACTTCACAGAGTCTCAAGGCTCCATGAAAGTTTATGGCAATAAACACAGTTCAGTCACCAAAGACCAAATCCTGCAAGGAATATTCCTTTAAAGACAAGCTTAGCCCAGAGGATTTCCACTCAAAACTCTAATTCAGTGCAGGGGTAATTCCTAGCAGCAGGAACAAGGAGTTCAGGACTGCCAGGCCCGTGTCTTCACACATTTCATCTGACCAGTTAAACAAAACTCATGGTTTTGGCCAAGCATTTAGTGCTCCAGTAGGGAGCCCAGACAGGCAATGCCCAGGTGGCATCCAGAACCCTCAGGAATTTCATCATAATAAAAATCCTTAGGAAAAATATTTGTCTATTGCTGCCTCAGTCAGCAACAACAGCCAAACCCTTCCTCTTCCCATATTCCACTCCAGCCAGATAGTTGATGTATTTTATCTCAACACTATTTTATATCTTACAGTCAAATGCACTAAACCACTCGTATTTTTCATGCCAGCAAACACATTTACTGCAATGCTGGTTTATATTCCTGACCACAGCCAGTCCAAGGGCTGTGAAAAAGCCTGTAAGTACTCAGTCAGCTCAGGCATGAGGGGATTTTGCTTTTTTCACAGGAAAGTCTCAATTGATTTCAGGAGAGTTTGATGAGTTGGCTGCAGCTGGGGCAGAGTAACTGCATCGATCCTGTGGGTGCAGTTCCCTTTACCCACGTCAGGACCAGCAGTGAAGCAGGGCCAGCACAGATCTCTGGGTTCTTTGTGTGTCCCCAGCAGCTGCCAGCACCCCCAGCAGCACAGGCTGTTTGTTTAGGCTATAAAAAACAATCTGAGGGTGTAGGGTCAACCCAGCACCACCAGCATGCTCACCACTGAACCATGTCCTCAAGGACAACATCCACTCCTTGTTTGAACATTTCCAGGGATGGTGACTCCACCACTTCCATGGGCAGCCTGTTCCACTGCTTTACAACCCTTTCTGTGAAAAAAAAATCCTAATATCTGATCTAAACCTCCCCTGGTGCAGCTTGAGGCCGTTTCCTCTCATTCTGACCAACCAACAATCACATCTTAGAGTAGCTACACTGAACTTCAGAGCCAGAAATAAAACCTAGATTATTTTTTATTGCTTTCAGCACAACGTTTTCCCTCCCTCTGCTTGGAGCAGCTCCCTGGGCACTTCATGGAGGGGCCTCTTCCCCTCTGAATGTACATTTTTCACCACAGCAAAGCCCTGAATGCAGTCAAGAGCCCCACAGCTCCACAATAACACTCCTGTTTCACACTTCCAGCTCACAGTCACTCCAAGAGGTTTCTTTAAACCTGCCTGGAGCCAGCACAGAAGGGCCATTGTGGAACCCCTGTGGTGCTGCTGCAGTTGCTTACACAGAAAGCAACTTAAAGTTTTTTTTTTAAAAAAAAAACCTTTCACCTAAAGCTGGGGAGGAGGGAGCTGGTGAACACATGGCTCCTGTTCTCCTGCAAGCTCCCAACAAATGCTGTTCACTTTGCCCTGATGGCTTCTTTCAAATGACAGTGAGCTCATTTAAATGAAAAGTCACCTTTATTGTGAGGTGGGATGCCCAGGTGTTTTGCTGTTCAGAAAGAAAAGTCACTGATAAAACTGTAATTTTAAAAAAACCCAAGAGAGTCTAATCAAGCATCTGAGTAACAAAAATTCATGAATCATTTCTCTTGTGCTCCTAGGGAGTGAGGCTTCGGTGGATTTAGTAAGGAACAGGGAAAAGTCCCAAATACTCTCCATTAAGGCTAGGATAGGGCCTGGAAGTCACTTTTAAATAATCCCAGCCTGTCTGAAAACAGTGGGAGTTTCTGGAGTGAAACAGAAAGCAGGAACAGAGGGAACAGGATGCTCCCTGCCCTAAGGTCTGACTTGGGCAGCCCCAGGGGAGAGCCTGGGACACCCAACACTCATCACTACACCAGCTTTTGGGACCCCATTATGCCCTAAATTCCCAATCCCAAGAGGAATTAGTGCCAGGTGCCTTGTCCTTACCCTGTCACCTGTCTCTCCACGGATCCCAGTCGGGCCAGGAAGGCCAGGCTCACCACTGGCACCTTTGGGCCCCTGTTGGGAAAACAAAACCAAGCTACAGCTTACAGTGCCAGACACCTGCACCCTTCAGCACCCTGCAAGCTCAGCAGTCTCCATAACACATTCAGAAAGGTTATTTTTGGATGATCTCTTTCTCTTTTCCCCCAGGACCTGAGGATTATTTATATTGGTTGGTACAGCTCATTCCAGCTTCTCTCCTGGTCCACAGCCAAGCTCAGGCACCTGCCAAGGTGCTCCAACCTCTGGCCTGGGTCTTTCACTAATAAACCTCTTAAAATTAATAAACCTTCTTTATCTGTGCTCCCACAAGTGATGCTCCCCTCAGCCAGTGCCAGTGGTGAGTGGAGAGCCCCACACCCTTGGAGAAGGGAGAGAAGTATTGGAGACCCAGTGCAGCAAAAGGGAGGAGGAGTTCACTAAGAAATCCAGGCAGAGAGTGGACCAGGTCAAGGAGAAATTGAGGTGTCTTTACAAAGATCAAACTCAAAAAAACATAAAACAATTTGGGTTGGAAGGGACCTTAAAACTCAAAGTCAGCTTGTTCCAGCCCCTGGTACAGGCTGGACACCTCCCACCAGACCAGGCTGGCCCATCCAAGCTGGCCTTGGACACTTCCAGGGATCCAGGGGCACCCTGTGCCAGGGAACAGGCTCAAAACTCAACAGTCCCCTCTGCAAAAAAACACTAAATATAAATTGCTCCTGCAGGCAGCTTATCTGGCCTTGTGCTCTTTCTACCATTCTGTGGTGATGAAGGTGTCACACTGGTTCTGGCAAGTGCAAAGACATTTCCTCCTTTCCCCCATTGCCATCAGCAAAGTGTCTGGCCAGAGGTTTGCAGAGAGCACTGATCTGCCAGAGCAGCACACCCAAAATCACCCCTGCCATCACACTGACCTGGAAACCTCGGACACCACGGGCTCCTATGGGGCCTTGGAGGCCAAGGGGTCCCTGCAAAGAGAGAGATCAGCTTTGGTGAGCAGAGAATGCAGGGTCAGGTCAGTCAGCTGTGCCATTTGCCTGGCAGAGCTCTGTGCTGCAGCACTTTGCCCCATGCACTGCTGCTGAGCCACTGCACAGTGGTGTTTGGTGTTGGCTGAGCTTTGTAACTGCATTGTTATTAACAGAAAGGCTTATTTGGCTAATCAGTGCTCAAGAACATGCCATGCTCATGAGTAGTAGAGATCAGGGACAGCAAGAAGTGGCAGCATGGTGGAGCATAAACAACATCCATTAGAGGGATCTGCTGTGCCAATATTCTGCTTTTAACTGATTGCAAGGAACTACTGAAAAACATGTGCTGCAGGCCCTTGGAAATGAAAAATGGCAATTGCATCCATCTGCTTGGACATCCTTGGTTCCAGCAATGTACAAAAAGGCAGCAGTTTATGCTGTCAGAGCAGAGGCTTTTAAAAGCTCACCAGAAAGAACATGAACGTTACCATTAGGAGTCTCTATTGCTTTCTCCTGAGAAAAATCACATATCCAATAAAGATCTTGGATAAAAAAAAAAAAACCTAAGTAATTTAGGCATTTAAATCTCATTTTGTAAACTGTCTTCTTGAAATAGATGCCTTCAGCAAGCTTCTGTCACGAGGCAGGGCGGCAGCTTTGGCTCCTTTCACTGCCATCCCTGCTGGGTGTAGCATTCAGGGACACAAACTAATCTCAGAGTGACCACTGACATAAAGCAGCAGCATCCTCAAAAAGCTGAGCAACTGCTCAGGTATTTCTGTGGTTACTGGTTTCCACTTTGTTTTCTGCTTGTAATTCAGTAAGGAACTTTGAAAGTTATAAATACAAAGATTTAGTAGAGTTAAATTGCATCAAAAATGACTGCTGAGATGCTGGTGGGAGCTGAAGGGACCTGACAGGTTCTGAGAAACCCTTGGTACTCAGAGCTAAAAAACCCCCAAATAGTCAAACAGCCTTAACACTGGAAAAATCCCGCACCTCTCTTGGAACAGCCTGGTCTTAACTTATAAATTATGATTCTCATAAAACAAATCAGAAATGAGAAGCCCAGGTTAGACATAACCATGGGTTCAGCTACAACTGCACCCCTGTCAAAACTCTGCACCAGCACAATTAGCTCAACTGCTTTTGCTTTTTGGCTGTAATAATGTGGTACCTTTTGTGAGGCCAGCCACTTTGACGAAAAATTGCAGACATAAAAGCAAACATTATTAATACAGTTATTTCTAAAGCTGATTTCCCTCTCCTTGGAAGTTTAGGCAGTAGCTGCTCACAAACAATAAATCATGCAGTTCAATTTCTTCCAAGTGGCACGTACCAGAAATCATATTAGATTTGCTGTAGGCTCCTGGATTTCAAAATGAGATTAAGATGGGGAAAAAAAAAAGAAAAGAAAAAGAAAAAAGCCCAAACAAAACCACTAGAAGATCAGATCCAACCCCAACAGCAGCACTAGCTGGGGAGTGACAAGATGAAAAAGGTACCAAAGCATTTTTAGTAGTGGGATCAAAATCAGGGTTTTTCCCTCCTGATATTATTTGTTATCATCTCTGCTGTTGAGCAGGGACACAGCAGGGAGCCATGCAGTTATCACCAGTTTTGTTGTATGCATGGCTGCAGGTTTTGCAGGGAATCCATTGCTCCAAGGAAAGGGATGCAGGTCTGGGCAGGATTTCAGGTGGCAAAGTCCATTGCAGCAGCTTCCCAGAGCTCTGCTGCACTAATGCCTCACTCCAGCACGGGCAGAACCTTCTTATTCCTGTGCAATGAGGAGCTCTCTGACTGCCCAGTCTCTCCTGGCAGACTGTGGCAGCTCCACAGATCTCCTGGACAGCTGCAGTTTGCTGTGCCCAGTGAAATGGGAGGCATCACTTGGCATGTGCACGGAGCTGTCAGTGAGAACAGGATCTGACACAGCTTGGGGCAGGAATTTCTCTGCTGCCAGAACTCCCCAGAGGCACCACTGAGAGAGAAAATGGCCTTTTACTGCAGCCAGAGTGACCCCCACACACAAACCCTGTACTTACAGTGGCTCCTCTGGGTCCTGGCAGACCTCTCTCACCAGGAATGCCAACATCGCCCTGGCAGGGACACCAAAGTCAGCTGTGATATTCAGGAGCCACAAATCCACCCTTCCCACCCCCAGGACATATTCCTGGATCCCAGGCTGTGCAGTCCCAAGCTCCTGCCCCACTGGCCCATCTGCCAGCCCACAGCTGGTGGGTTTTGCACAGTGCCTGTGCCCAGCACCCTGCCCAGCCAGCTCAGTGCTCCCTGGGGAGCTCCACACCCCAGTGTGGAATGCCTGGAGTGCTCAGTCCCGTGGGATTGCAGGTGCTGCATCACTGGAAGCTTTATTTATGTAAGGAAGCAGCACAGAGCTCCAGCTCCCCAGCTGGGTTTCAAACTCACCAGCAGAGCCCATGCTAGGAGGAAATGTGGGACACTTACAGGGATGCCTGGCTCTCCTGAGGGACCTGCCTCTCCCATCTCTCCAGGGCTGCCCTGCAGAGCACAAAGCAAACACTCAGTTAGGGCATCACTTCAGGGAGCCATTTCTCTTCTACCTGAAGCAACAAAAGGAGGAGGGTGTTAAAATCTGGATCAGGAAATAAAAACAGCTTTAAACTTTTACAGATGTAAGGCAAAACTCCCAGCACCAGAGAACAGGTGAGCTGCACACTCTGTCCTGGCACCAGTGACCAGGGAGGGCTGCCAGCCCCAGGGCAGTGTCCCCATGCCCTGTGTGAGACAGGGGTGACAGGACATTCCATCACATTCACTCCTGCACCACCTTCCTATCAGGAGGAGATTCCTGCACCACCTTCCTGCAGCGTGCTCTCCTCCCTGAGGATTAGCAGCAATAATGGTGCAGAGAGGGAAATTCATAAAGGAGAGGGACAGGGGAAAAAAAAGACCCAGCTTTGTGCTGGACTGCTTTAGTCTGCCTGGGATTTTCTTTAATCTCACAGGTAGGTGTCAATCTAAAGCTCCATGGAAGTTTTTCTCCTGAGGTGAGGGAAAATCTGCAGAAGGCAAGATGAGATCATTCTGCTCCTGCTGGTGCTCAGCCTTTTGATTCCCAAAGATCAAGCCTCCTCCTGGGACTTTGACAAAAGGATGAGGTTTTCTAAGCCACTGATTGCTCTCCTGTGTATCTGCTGTGTCTTTACTGAACCAGGTGCCAGCCCAGTTATTTTACCTAATTCCTGCAGTTCAGCTCCAGTAGAAATACAGAAACCATCACTTTGGGGTAAGTCCTCCCAATCCCCCAAAACTAAGAACTCCTGCTGTGACCAGTTTCCCCACCAGACCCTGCCATTAGAGAGATTCACTTACTGGTTCACCCTTTGAGCCTTTAATACCTGCTCTTCCAGGCAGACCCTGAAAAAATTATATTAAAGCAATGTCAGAAGAAGTGAAGTTATTAAATTTGTTATTCTGGTCTGATTTGACACACAAGAAGTGACCTTTGCTTGAAGCAATGGAGGGTTTAGACTTCTGCAGCTTTCACTGTGAAAATTATGACTTCAATGTCTCTCTTGCTGCCCTTGCAGCTCCATGAACACTAATCCTTGGCATGAGAGCAAAGAGCAGAAATATACAAATAGACCATCAGCAGCAGCAACATTTTGCACAGCAAAAATCTCTCTCCAGAGGTGTTCAAAATATTCTGTAAATGCAGGAAGAAAGGAATACTTTATCTCTTTTAACTAGTTAGAAGTCTGGAAAGATGAAACATTTTGCCAATAAGCACTGGAGTAAGGCAGGGACAGAGCTCAGGATATTATATCCCAGACCTCCCTCCATAAGGGATGCAGATCAGTGGGATGTGAAAGAGAAAATCCTTCTCAAGTTTAGAATTTAAAGAGTCAGAGAAGCCAACAGCCAGGGAATTACTGTGTGGTGCTGCTCCAGGTGTTCTCCCACCCTGTCTGGCACACTCCTTGCCTGTCTGCATGGTGGGAAAAGTGCATTTCCTCTTGTTTTAACTAGATCTCCTTGTGAAACAGCCCACAGAATGACAGAATGACCCTCCCCTGTCCCCAGGCAGGGTCTCTGCAGGCACCCCCAGAGGTGGCAGTGCTGCTCCATACTCACAGGAAGTCCATTTGGCCCCTTCTCTCCAGGAGCACCCACGGGAGCTGCGTCACCCTGTGGATGGGGAGAGGTCAGGAGGGATCCTCCAGCACTGGGAAATGGCACAGCCAGGGGGGACATTCCCAAACAGGCATTTGTACTTTTCTCCCTCCCTGTATGCACAGCACCAAGAGCTGCTGTGTCTAGAGGAGCTCCCAGGTGTTTCCCTGCTTCCTGCAGCTCCCAGCCTTCCCTGGCAGCACACATTCAATATTCCTGCAGGAGCACTGTTCAGGAACCAGGCAACCAGTACCTGACAGCACTGTGTCTCCAGGCTATTAAAATCAACTGTCAACAGCTCTGAAAAGGCATCTCTGAAGGGCTGGAGTCAGCCAGCAGGAACCACTAAATCCAGGGGCACAGCTGAGCTCACATCATATGTGCACCTTCCTTCTCTAGGGAATTCCCTTGGGACTAACTAATAGGAGAATTTCACTCATTTTCATTAGTGACAACATTAGAAAACTTCTTAGAAGGAAAAGCTTTCCAGTCAAGCTTCTTGAGGAGCATCAGTAACCTTGCAGCACGCCAACACAGTCTCAGGAGCCTTCCCTGCAGTTTTTAGGTAGAACTTTACAAACCTTCTCACCATCGAGTCCAGGAGCTCCATCCCTCCCATCCTTGCCAGGCATTCCCTGCAATCATGGACAGCACACATTTAGGTCAGGAGGAGGCTCTGTGGTTTGCAAAACAAATTCACATCAAAGAAGCTTTTGGCAATGAGTCCAGCTCCAGTTGTACTGGGAGGTTTTCATTAATAGCAGTACAGCTATGGCTGGGTTTACACAGACACCCACAGAGCAGAAGCTGGACAGCAAAGGTGGCAAGAAGCAGCTTTTTTCCTATGGTGTTTTATCTCCTCATCTGCAAACAAGACAAACAGCAAGACCTGCACCCTATTTAATTCACTTACAGGTTCTCCTATGAGTCCACGAGCCCCTGGGTTTCCTTTTGGTCCAGGTTTACCCTAGAAAACAACAATAAATGCTGTGTTAACCTGTGTAAACCTGAAGATCAGCCAACAAAGATGACACTCAAATTCTGCAGGGACATTTCATTCCATTTCAGCTGGGTCCTCTCTGTCCACATAAGCATGGAGGTTGTTTTGGGACACACCAGGAAACCAGCCCAGTGCTGGATACACCACCTGGGAAAATTCTGGATCATTTCAAGGGATGGGGATGTAAGATCTGCTCCCTGTGCTCCAGGCTGTAGCAGCACTTGGACATTCATTGCTTAGGCACCTTTAGTTAAGAGTTAAACATCTCATTTCTGAGATGATGCTTCCATCCCTTTCAAACAAATGAAGGGGCACAAGCCATAATAAACCTATGGAACAGTCTTGGACTGGAGCACAGGGTGTTGGACTGCACTTACAGTGTCGCCTTTGGGCCCCCGGAATCCCTGAGGTCCTTTGCTGCCTTGGTCTCCCTGTGACAGAGGAGGAAAAGCCATTAAGCATCTCCATCACACAGAGATTGCTGCTTTGAGGGTGAAATGAGGAGGTTTTTGTGCTGTTAGCTGGTGTCAGCAGGGGTGTGAGCACACACAGCTCCCCCAGAGCTCAGCTGTACTTTCTCAGTTGCACTCTAATTCCTGACACACTTTCTGCAGCAGGGACTTTGCCAACAATCCCTCAGGGCACAGACCATCTTCCCCTTCATTTAATGAAGCAATTTCTTTAAGCAGAAACAGAGTGGGAAAAAAGCTTTAATATTTACTGTCTAGATCCTGCTGGGTGTAATGAAAGGTTTGGTGAGGAAGCACCTAATTTTATTTTAGTTTGGATGAATTTCTTCTATAATTGCAGGACCAGGGAGGGGTCCCCAGAGGGTGGTGCTGCAGAAAGGAGCTCTGCAGAGGGCTGGGGATTGCATCCTCAATGCACAGCTATTCCTGCTTGGAGCAAAAATCCTTGAGAGATGTGGGAACCTGGACCAGGTTCAAGGGATTTAAGCTCAGGACCAAAAATAATGGATATTTCCTTCTCCAGGGCTTGCTCACAGCTGCTGGTGCTCAAGGAAGGGCAGTGAGGCACAGAGAGCAATGGAAATATGGTGAACTTATTCTGGTGTGGGACATGGCAAAGGGAGAGGCACCATGAAGTCTGGGTCAGGTAAAATAACATTGCTCTGAGTGGAAGGAAAGGGCAAAGGGAATAATCTGATGGAGGTGGTCAGAACAGATCCTGTTCACTGGCAGCAGAGCTCAGGAAGGAGCTGTGGAGGACTGGGATACATACAGCTTTCCCTGGAGGTCCTGGGATTCCAGGTGGGCCTCTGAATCCAATGTCACCCTGCAGAGAACAGACATCATTGTGATGCTGGGCTTGGCAGAGGAGGAAGTAACAGAATCCCCACCTTGTACCACAGCCTGAGAAAACACAAAAGCCTTGGACAGACACCCTGTATCTCCTGCTGGTTTGCAGGACAGACATGCAAAACATTCCAGTCTGTACAACGGGTTTTTATTTGTACCTCTGGTACACTGATATCATTCATGGCCTTGCTATCTTGATAACACTCTTACTCCTAAATAAATGCATTACTTCATCCAATCCAAAACCATTCAGCCTCTGGGCTGCTGGTCAAAGGATTGTGACGAGAGTCCAAAGCCTCAATGAGCTGGAGATTGACCCTGTTCTCACTGAGGAGACTTTTTGTGTCCTGAAAACCTTTGTCCATCAGTGATTCTTTCGATTTTTCTTGTAAAGAGACAGAAGAGAAAGTGAAATGTTCATGAAATGTTTCTCTTTTTTTTTCTTCTTTTTTAAGATTCTCTAACACTGTCAGTCTTGCACTTTGGTTGGAACAATTCAGTCTGGCTGAGTCTGACCCTGGCAGTCCCTCGGGTGTGTGTGGATCCTCCTGACTTTGGAAGGTTGTTCTGATGGAGGGGCTGCAGGGAACAGCCCACACTTTATGCTTTTACAAGTTCCCAGTGAATTCAGTGAGGACAAGTGCCACTGGCATCTCTCACAAGACAAACTGGTGGTGGAGAGGAAAAGAAAGAATTGGAAGAAGTTTTTCCTTACCCTGTCGCCAGCTGGACCCATTGGACCAGGGAGACCTCTCAGTCCTCTTGGGCCCTGATTAAGAAAACAAATCAGTTCAGACTCAACCACTGTTTGTGTAAGCAAGGTGACTGATGGCTGCACTGAGCTCCACAGTGAAAAGGCCACGGGGAGGGTGGGGTTACCTGCAGGCCAACACCACCGGGAATTCCTGGAGGGCCAGGAGGGCCAGGGTTACCCTGGGAGAGAAAAATCAATCAGACAGGAGGAGAGACAGCAGGAGACTGCAAACACAGCCAGGGACATCCCCATCTTACTGCTCCTTGAGTTCCTTCTCTCCCTCCCCGATTTCTCCTCAGAATTTGCTTCTACGTTATGGACAATTTCTTCTATGAGCAAGAACATTCAGATCAGTCAGGAATTTATCCAAGTGATTAATGCAGGGCTTTTCCTGAGCTGACATCCCTGCATGGGAAAGGAGAGCTGTTAACTCAAACTGATCTTAGCATGATGATCCTTGGGAAGATGAATTTTCTTGGTCCTACAGAGAGAGCAGTGGAACCCAATGCACTTCAAAGTAACTGCTCCTTGTTCAGCCAACAGCCTCATTCCTCCCTGTATCTTTAAAAAAATCACTTATTTATTTTTTAAAGTGTTTTTAAAAAGTCCTCCCCCATTACTTTTAAATTGAAATTTACCTTTTCTCCTTGTTTTCCTACTTCACCAGGCTCTCCTTTGTGACCAGTGTGTCCCTAGAAATAACTGTTATGATTATTCACATCCCAGTAGAGTAAAATTAAATTTGGTGAGACAGCTGTGAAACCTAAACCCCCACATCCCAAATGACTTCCTGGGAAAACAGCCTGTAGGAGTGCTGTGAATGGAGATCCCTCCTGGGGGAAGTTATCCAGGTACCAGTGGCAGAATTGATGGATTTCCAGGAAATGCCCAGATTTGGTTTTTCAGAGTGACTTGCACTAGACTAAGCTCATGGTCTGGATGCTACTCTCTAATGCAGATCAGGGACCAGAACTCAGTTCCCATCACCCCAGAAAATGGGGATGAGTCACTCCTGAGAACCCCATTCTGCATTTTTAACCTCCCTTTTTAAATCATCTTTAATGTCTGCATCATCAAGCTTGCAAAGAAATTCATGTCCCATTGAAATCTTTCATATGTGACTCAGTTTGTGTCTTGGCTCTTTTCCTGTTATTGTGGGAGAGACCCAGGCTAATTTAAGCCATGGCAGATGTTATTCCTCACCACAACAAAGGTCCTGTGCACCATTTGCATCATAATTGGAGAGTTTCACAGGGTTTTCCACTCCATGAGCTATGAATTTTGAGCAGTTATGCCCTAAACATTTTGTATTTGTAATGGTATTTATGACTCAGTGCAGAGACCAAACAGACCTGAGAAAGGTCACTTCAGGAGGAATTGAGAGCATTTCCCAGGAGTTCTCCCACTCACTGCCAACTTCTAAAGCCTGCTAAAACAACTTGAGTCACTTTTTACTTTGTCTCACTGCTGGAGTCCATAACTGCAAAGACTTCATGTGAACCATAGAGGGGACAAAGGATGAGATGTTTAACTCGTGAGGGTTGAAACCTTGAATTTATGTATCACAGTCCAACAAGTAAACACAAATCTGCCTGGTGCTACACTGGCTATAAAAACAACAATTAAATTGTATTATATGAATTCTGTAAGTTATGTTTTGCAGTTTAAAACTGGTGAGGTTTTTCCAGTCTCAGGCCTGGAAAGGCAGCACCTGGTTCTTGAGGCAGCCCTGAACTGCTGCCCCTGTTTGTTCCTGTCCATCAGCTCTGCCCCACTGGGTTTTTAATCTATGCCAAGGGTTAAATTTCATTTGTAGGAGTAAATGCAAATGCATGGCTGGTTTGGGAGGTGTGGAGCCTATATATAGAGACTGTATATACAATTTAATGCCAGGGGTTCATAGTGGTGCTTATTTTGGGAGACAAATCCTGGCGTTGCAGATGATGTTTCCTTACCTTGAAGCCTGGCATTCCTGGGGGGCCTGGGGGACCTGGTGGGCACAGAGCTGGGCACTGCAGGGAACAGAAATATTTTGGTTTAACAGGCACACAGCACATCCAGGGAACCTGGTTTCAACCACTAGGTGAAAAAGTCATGTGGATTTTGGCTCTAAATTCACTAATTTGAATGGAACCACGGCATCATGGATTGACCAACATATCCCTATGGAACAAGCTCCTATAGATCCTTGTAATCAACAAAATAATGATTTATGAATGGCCTGCTCCCCTTTGAACATCGACTGTGAGACTTTCTGAAGGCTGACAGTGTCCACAGTCCAAAATGCTGAAGAACCCAAGTTTCCCAGTGAAGCTGGATCAGTTTCTTTAAATGATTAGGACCATATTTAATCCTCTGCATTAACTGACCCCTATTGATTTTCTTTAGCCAACTCCTTAAGAAACAAGGACAGGCATCAGAGTTAATTGAAGGACACCAATAAAAACCCAATACTTATAAGCTGATATCTGCAGTGGGAGAGCCCCTGGTGGGAACTCCAGCTTGACTGGAAACAGATCAGAACATGCATAGAAATTTCATGAGGAAAAGGCCATTCTCTTGAAACTTTACAAATAGCTCTTAATTGTTTTGTTGTTTTTTTTTTTTTCTTTTAATACAACTTCAAGCAGCACCTCTGTAGCAAAAATTTAATTTTCTAGTATATTCCACAGGGTAACTTAAATTAAAGATGCAGAAATAGCATCATTTTCTATGAACTCCCATGTGATGTGCCATAAGGCAGCCTAAACTGACTCGGAGCTTTTTTTGGGGCACGCCAATTAGAAAACCAAAGAAGCTGTCACAACAACAGCTGTGAAATCTGCAAATGTCATTTCCATCGTTCCTGGACTTAACACTCCTTTCCTTACCCTGAAAGAAAGGGATCAAGGCTTTCTCCTAGGGAAGGAAGCCTAAACAAAGCAAATGTCCATAGGAAGGCAGTGCCACCATCCCTGGAAATCACAGTGCTGCACACACTGCCTTTCCTGGGGCAAGGCAGGGTTGGAAGCATGAAAAGCTGTTGTCTTGTACCAAATGCTGAAGTTGTTTAGCACATAAAGAATGCATGCAAAATGTGCATTTTGGGAAGCAAAAATCAAGGACAAAATCCCAGACTGGTTTGGGTTGGAAGGGATCTTAAAGCTCATCCCATTCCACCCCTGCCATAGACAGGGAACTTTCCACTATCCCAGGCTGCTCCAAGCCCTGTCCAACCTGGCCATGAACACTTCCAGGGATGGGGCAGCCACAGCTTCTCTGGGAAATCTGTTCAGGTGCACATCTCCCTCCTTCAAAAAACATTTCAGTCCAGGAAACACACACCCCAGTCTTGTGCATCCTGGTAAGGTGGTTTAAACCCACATCTGCAGGTCGAAAGAGTGCATGTTAAATAGTCTGACACTTCCCCAGCTGTGCCAACCAAAAGTCACAACAGGGATTAAACTAAAGCAGATTTTCATAAATACATAAAGAAAAACCTACCTGAAGGTCCCCACCACCATCAGGAAGGGCACCTGGGAGACCCTGCAAATCAGAGAATGGTGGCTTTTAAACACAAGACAAACACCAGGAGGAAACACAATTTCTAGGACAACTTTTACAGACCCAGCTCAGCTGGATCAGCACAATGCACACACTCAGCCTGAAGTGCTGCCCCTGATCCTGGGGTGTTTTGAGCTGCACCAGCCCCCAAAATCAGACACACCAGGGGTGCAACCATCCCCTGGAGATGCCCAGCTGGGCTTGGGAAGACTCTGGGGCTTTGGGTGATGAAGGCAGCAATTAGAGAAGAGCTCCTGCCTTCCTGCCAGACCCATTGTCCAACACTCCAGAGAGGGCACAGCAAACCCAAAACAGGAACCGATTTTAAACCCTACTTGCTGGCCCTACAAGAACAGATCCTGATCCAAGCAAGCACAAAAACCTTCCTGGAGAGAGCAACACCCTGTGTGCCATAAAGGGATTCATTGGGTCCCTCCTCTCACAGAGCACAAATAACAAACAGGAGATCATCAGATCATCCAAGAGCAGCCAGGGAAAAGTCCCTGCTGTGTTTAAGCCCAGCTGAATGCTCATGATAGTGGTAGCAAATAAAAAGTGCAGCAAGAAGAAAATTCCAGACTCCCCCCAGGAATTTTCTCACATTTATTTGCAAGTGTCAACTTACAGGAGGCCCAGGTGGTCCAGGAGGCCCCGGGAATCCTGGCAGACCAAAAGGTCCCTAAAAGTAAAAATAAAAAAGTAAAAAGAGAGAAATAATAATAATTCCCTTTAAATGTAAATGCAAAGGGATGTGAGGGGTGGCTACCAAAACATCGCTTCAGAGAGAGGTAAGAGGCAAAAATTAAACTCATTCTTCTGTGTGGTTGTGGCACATTCAGTAAATGAGGATGAAATGGTTGGAGGAACTCACAGAAGGGCCCCGAAATCCATGTCCACCTGGGAGCCCACTGGGTCCTGGAGGCCCCTGTGGGACAGAGGGAAGAGCTTTTACATCTCTGTGACCTTGACACCCCAAAGCCAGGGGCAGCCAGCAGCTGGGCTATCCCCATGTGCCCAATCCCCACAGGGAGCTCCATCCTGCACCAGACCAGCAGCCTCCCAACACACATCTTGCTTTTTACTCCACATTCCCCTGGAATTCACTGCCAATCTAATTTACAGAATCACAGAATGATTCTGTAAGTTTGGAAGAGACCTCCAAGATCATCAAGTCCAATCCATGCCCTAACACCTCAACTAGACCATCCAGTGCCACATCCAGTTTTTTTAAAAATACATCCAGAGATAGTGACTCCACCACCTCCCCAGGCAAAGAATTCCAATACTTCATTATTCTTTCCATGAGAAACTTCTTCCTAATATCCAGCCTATATTTCCCTTGCAGTCTGAGACTGTGTTCTCTGGTTCTGCCAGTGCTGCCTGCATCCCTCAGGCCCAGGGCAGCTCCCAGGAGCCCACCAAGCAAAAGCTGCCCCAGAACTGGTCACTTCCACTCTTTAAAGGCTGCTGTCCTTGAATTTACACCAGAGCCAGCTTCCCTAGGCTGGGGGCAAGGATAAAAACCCCACAAGGTCAATGATCTGCAGGACTCCACCTCCCTCTGCCTGGCACAGTAGAAGGACCTGAGGGCTGGGGTGGGTTTGTAACACTCAGGGTATCCAATAAAATCAGAATCTTAATTTACATATTTTTAAAATTTTCTTATTTCTTTTAAAATATTCTTATTACTTACTGGAGGTCCTGGTAGTCCTTTGCCCTGAAAACATTTGAAACAGTAAAAGATCACTCAGAAACTGAACATACAGGAATAGAAGAAAGCCTCAAAAAATGCTGCTATTTTTAAATAAGTTTCCTTATCACTCTCTTGCCCCTAATGATTATAATTTGCAATCAGAGCAGAGTCTTGATGAATTTTTTTGTTGCCTCTAATAATTTGTATTCCCTTTCCATCTCCATTACTTATGAGACATCTGTAAGAAAAGAG
Source organism: Toxostoma redivivum (assembly GCA_013397375.1). NCBI lineage: Eukaryota > Metazoa > Chordata > Aves > Passeriformes > Mimidae > Toxostoma > Toxostoma redivivum. The sequence goes on from VXBI01003189.1 coordinate 426,325, forward strand.
AAGTTTGGGACATGGAGAGGAAGACAACACTCCAGTTTATCAATTTTTCCTTTTTCTTTTCCTTTAAATTTTGATTAGACATTAGATAATGTCTAATAATTGTGATAGCATTTGGTATATGAGTCTGTATCCTAAGCTGGTTTGTTTTTAGAGCACCTCAGAGAATAAAAGCAGGTCTGGTTACCAGAACAGGTCACACATACATATTTAAACATTTCAAACAATATATTCACTCATTCAGGCTTTGACCCTTTTGTTTGGGATACAAAGCTTCCTCTCTTAGTGATGGTTTTGGCATAATATTCCACATTTTCATCACATGTGCTGTTCTGAGAGGTACTTACAGCAGGTCCAGGTGGCCCAGCAGGTCCTAATGCACCCTGTGGGAATAAAACAGGATAAAAATTAGCAGGGATAGAAGAGAAACCTCCCTATGGGCAGTCACCAAGGCCTGCTCTCCTTGACACCAGTCTTTGCTTGGAAACTCCAGCAGTGTCTTAACTACAGGTGCTCAGCTGAATTCACACATATAAGGACAATAATTATGGATAATTACTCTGAAAGTCCCAGCTGGCCTCAGATGAATATCTAAATATCCTCCATGAATATCTAAATGTTCATAACTTGAATTCTATCTACTTGAAATATTCTCATTCATAATACATTCATGTTGTAGATTCAATGAGTAAGTTTCCTAAAACTATTAACAAAATTTGGATTTGTTCTAGGGAATTTTATTAATTCATCAATTTTCCTCTCAAGCAAAGCCAAAGATTTGGCAGCTTCTGCTTCTTTGCTTGCTTCCTTGGCAAATCCCCCATCTCCTTTTCCCTGTTTGCATTCCCACTCTTAGGCTTGACTGGAGCTTGGTGAACTCATGGCTTAGACTGGAATTAAGTCATTCTTGAAGCTGGGAAGTTCCTGCTTGACTGAAGATAAGAACACAGAAGAAGATAAGAATAAAAGACCTCCTTAACCCCTTTGCTGTATTGCAAAGCTGCCAGCTGGCCAGCAGGCTGTAAAATCAATTATAGATGATAATTCTCAAACAGAACCCCAGAATGGTTTGGGTTAGAAGGAATCCTAAAGATCACCTTGTTCCACCCCCCTGCCATGGACAGGGACACCCTCCAGGGGACCAGGATGCAGGGACATCTCCTTGCACAGGGACAAAGCTTCCACAGCCTCTCCCCAGCTCAAATCTCTTTTCCAAACATCTCCAAAATGCATAGAAACATCTCGAGGGTGATGTCCTGAGCTGGAATTAAATGGTGTCTGCCCCTGGACCAAGAGAACAAGGTGGATGGGGTGATCTGGAGAATATCCCAGCACACACAGCTCCCACTGTGACCCCAGGGATGACACTGCCCTCTCCTCAGGTTCTGTGGGCCACAGGAGATTAGAAATGTTTTCCCTTGTTAAGCTTAAGGAGAAAGACACAGAGGACCTTGTTTAGAGTGGTCTTGTGAGCAGAGAACTGTAATCCAATAAAAATCAGCCATGCTGTGAATGTCAGCTCATTCATTTCCTGCTCTGCCTCCAGTCACTTTTATCTTCAGGCTAAAAATCCTTACAACTGCTGATGGCTGTAAGGGAGAAGCTGGGATCTCCTCCTGCAAGGAAAACATTGAATTCCTGGCACCTCCTGACTTGCACCCTAATTCTGAAAGCAGCTGCATCACCCCTTTCTGCTTTGTTCAACAGGCCAGAAAGTTGGCAAAGCACCCAAAATGCCAAATGTTGGCCCCTTCCACCCCCTAATTTTGACACCTTGGAGGGTGTAAGGTGCAGAATGCAGCAATGAACATTCCTGGTAAAGTAAGAAACCATGAAATCCTTGAGTGAGGTGATGCTACTGCATTAAGGCAAAGGAGAGATTCTAATTTACATCTCAATTTTAATAACATTGTCTGACTCAACTCGTTCTCCTGATAACAATGTTCTTTCTCTTTTGATTAGAAAACACTATCACCATAATTTTTCACTTTGTAGTAATTTACTCTGTGAATAGACAACTGCAGAGCATAGAAAAGACTTGATTATTATGACATTCATAAATAGAAGTGAATAATTATGTTTTCCTGTTTTCACTGGAAAGCAACAAACTTCAAAATGGCCTTTGAGAACTTTCCAATGAACAACAGTGTCTAGCATGGAGGTCAACCCAGCTAAACCCCAGCTAAAAATAAAGGGGTTTTAAAATTGAAAAAACAAGTAGACTTGATCTAAACAGCCTTTAAGCAGAAGCAGGAGAAAAGCTAATGGATGCTGAGAGCAGCAGGAGATATTTAAGACAAAAATCCTTTTGGAAATATTTGGCAATAAAGTATTACTGAAAACTGGCTTCCATGAGTCCACTTCCCTGTGCTAAACAGCTTTGCTTTCAGACACTCCAGTTCAAAAAATTAAGCTTATTTAGAAGAAATCAAAGAGTTAAGCATGAATTCAAACCCACAGCAATAAATAAACAGCTTATTTCAGTGAGTCCTGCAAGACTGAAATATGTTCTAAAAGACAGGGAGAAAGAAAAGCAAGTTGGGCTAACAATGCTGTCCATTTAGAATGTTAAAGCTTTCAGAGGTCTTTCCTTTTCCCAGGTTTTTATTAGACCAATTAAAACAATTTCCCAGATGGACCAGTGACCTTGAAAAGGTCCCATAAATGATGAGGGGTCCTAGGTCTGCCCCGTGCTGCCAGACTGAGTTACAAGATAAGGGAAAGCACAGAAACCTGAGTGTGCAGCTCTGCCTGGGGGCTCCTGCCCAGCAGCCAGAGAGGAAGTTCTGGTGCCCAGAAATTATCTGCTCAATTTCCCTGCAAGGCAGGAGCTGTGTGCAAGCACTGCCACCCAGCCCAAAGCAGGGCACAGAACTGCTCACAGCTTTCCATGGATGCTCCTGAGCTTTCCTACTTTAAAAATCAGGGATCTGTTCCCAGGTGCTGCTGGACTCTTGGCACAGAATGTCTGAGAGTGGCCAGGATTTTGGATCTCTGGGGAAAAAGATGGGCACAAGGGACAGAAAAGGAGGATTTAGGGTGGTGGTGATGGACAGAGGCTTGGAGCTGTGACCAGGATATTTGGGTCCTGCCACTCAACTTTCCCAGTGGCCACACAAACTTTGCCTGTCACATGGGAAAGGAAGAAGGGCACATCACAAATACATGGCTGTACCACTCATCCCCTTAAATAACTCACAGATTTTTTAGATTTGAGTAAATCCTTGGGGCAACAAGTGGATTATTTGGATATTCTGAATGGGCTACAAAAACCCAGCCCACCACTGCAGCCCTGAGTCCAAGAGGCCAGCAAGCCAGCTGTGGACACAAGCCTTATATTCCCATCTAGGATCCAAGAGAATAGCCATGCTGGATCACAATCTGTGCTGAGTGGCTCATTAATGATTATTCCTTAATGTCACAGGGAGGCCTAAGAGTGAGTGATGACTGTGGATGATCTGAAGGACATCTGTATCATCTCTGGCAGTTGTTTCCCTGTCCCTGTGGCACCTCTCAGCAGAGCTGGAACATGCAGGAAGCAGAAAAAGCTCTTATTTCTTGCTAGGCTGACTGGGAAGCACTGTGGTAACTAATAATGCAACCATATGGACAGTTCCAGAAATAATAAAAGGCAAAAGTTCAAACAATTAATACACAGTAGCATTAATTATAAACACAGATCTGCCAACTCAGACTGCAAATAAAGGCCAAAATAACCTCACTTTGATAAACTTCACAATTGAGTCTGTCGACTGCTTCAAGAAACTTTTTGGATACTTGAAATACTCCCAGCACAGCCACCACTGAGGCAACCCAAGCAGGTTCAAAGCTGTGTGAAAGAAAGGTGGATTTCATGCTCTGCTTAATGAGAAGACACCTGGGGCTGCATTTCAAGTATCCAAGTATTCTGCAAGGGCTCACATCAGAATCAACACTTGAATATCACCAATTTCCAGCAGAATGTGAAAATCATCCCTACAAGCAGTGACAATGACCATTTAAAGGGACTTGGGATCTAATGAGGTACTCACACGGTCTCCTGGAGGCCCATTTGGGCCAGGTGGGCCATCAGTTCCTGTTAAACCCTGTAAAAAAACCCAAACGATCAAGAGAGTGCCATCCTGTCAGCAACACATCTCAAAATTGTTCTCATATTCCTTAATTCAGCTTAGAGCTGCTTCTCCTTCAATTTCCCCTGATATGCAAGACACAGATGTAGGTGCAGGACTCACATTCCTTCTCCAGTAGGCACAGAGAAGGCTGATGAGACACAGCAGGAAAACATCCCTGCCTACATGAAAGATTTAAAAGACCTAAGAGAAGATGACAAAATACTCACATCCACTCCAGGGAGGCCAGGCAATCCAGCTTCACCTGCAGCTCCAGGCTTCCCTGGTGCACCTTTTGGCCCCTACATGAGGTAAACAGACAATTATTATAACAAAATAACAGAAGAAATGAGGCAAGGATGCCAGGATGGAAGTTCATCTGTTGATGTGTTAATCTTACACCATGCAATGTGGGAGAATCCCATGAAGAGATGTGAATCTTGCTATGAATCCATAACCAAATCCTACATTTCAGTGCTCTGGCTCATTCCCACATGCTCACAAGGTGTTCTTAGCAGGGGTAGAGATGCAGTAAGTGACCAAAGCAAAGGGCTCTGCCATCTGGAGCAGTTCTGAGCACCCCTGGCAGACTGAGGGGCTGAAGCAGACTCAGAGCAGAGCCAAAATAACCACATAATGTGGCTTGGTGCCATGACACCTGCCATTGTACAGGTGATGCACAAGCTTTATCTCACTCATTAATTTAACTTTCATCCTATTTCACTGATAGCAATGAAACAGGAGAATTTGTCCCCTGAGCATCCCCACTCCTGGGAATTCTGTGGCAGATGAAGAGGAAAGTGAAGCTGCAAATGCCATGTCCTGTGTCCTCTTGAAAGGATGGAAAAGCCAATGCCAAGCAGGAAATACTTACTGGTGGGCCTGGCAAACCAGGAGGGCCTGGCTCTCCCTAGAGGAAAGAGAAAAGGCAGGGTTAGTGCTGAACCTCTCTTTGCTGATTTTTCCAGCTGCACTCAAAGCTCTCCTCATGCCCACTCCAAGATTTACCTCACTCAGTCTCAGGAGCTGATGCTCTAAACCCTGCTGCTCCCTAAGCAGGATGAGCCTGGATTGCCTTTTCCAACATCTACAGCAGCAAATTTGGGGAAATCCACATCCTCAGCACCCCCCCCGAGAGAACCAGTGCCCCTGGACAGTGCTTCCAGAACTTTCAACTTCTTCTAGTTATAGTTAGAATTTGTTTGCACTTGGGAGTGGCTGCAAGTGGGGCAGAGAGGAAGCTGGAGAGATGTCACAACTTCCAAACATCTTCCTGGTGAAACAGAGGGATTCAGGGGTAAACTCCAACTTTCCAGGGCACAGTATGAAGCTGTGGTACTGCCAGGAGCTGGGGATTACCACAAAATGAAGAATGAACAAACTGTCTACAATGATTTCCTTCATATGACTAAACTTGGACAGGAAAAGCAAACAGGCACAGCCCCCAACTGATTTCCACCTAATCCAATTGCACAATCTGGATTAAACACAATTTTAATAGAATATTTCAAAAGCACTCTTTTTTTTTTTATTCTAACAAAAAGAAACTTTTAAGAACAGCACTAAAGGTGTTTGTGAGACAATATTTCATAGGTCTTTAATCAATTCTTCCAGCTCAGCCAGTTGTAAAGCCACTCATAAGTGTGTGTATAGACCCCAGATAACAATTTTTATTTTAGTGTTAGGCTCCAAAAGAAGTAAACATTTGTGAACAGCAAGAGCTTGATTTCTAACTCATCCCACAGAAAACCACTTTGTGTCCCAGTCCAGAGGGTACCCTGCCCTCCTGGCTTTAGGATAAGTGCACTGAGTATTGTGAGAGGGGAAGGGGCAGGTTGGTATCCTGGGAGAAGAAAATCTCTATGGAAGAAGTGTGGTTATTAACAGAGCAGGGCTGGAAATAAAGCCATCCCACCCTGGGCCTGCTAATCAGGAGGCAGGAGGCGTTTGCAGAGCTGTGGAATTTATAGATAGCATGTTTCTATATTTACTGGGAAGGCTGTGGGCAAATCTCTGCAGCCTGGAGCTGCTCAGGATTTATGTCCTGCACCACTGACTGACCAGAGGGTCCCTGGACAGAGGGATCTTTATGCTGTCACTTGCTGAAGCAACTCCTTCAGTGTCCTTTGCCCACAGCTTTGCCATAAATAGTTACCACTATCATGGCTGGGGAAGGCTCAGTGCCAAGGAATGAAAGGAGCAGTTCTTTGGAAACGAAAAGGCAGCTGGAAATGGCAGTAGGGGTGGTTTGCTCCCTCCTCCAGCACCTGGGACTGCCAGCCCCTTGCATTTTCCCTTGCCTCTGTGGTGGGAATCTGCACAGGGAGGTCACAGCACCAGCAAAGGCTGCTGGACACATCTGAAACCTTGATCCTGCCTTGGTGGAGCCCTGCAGGACTCTGCAAGAGCACCAGAACTTCAGAGAGCCTAATCAGTGTTTGTACCCCCAAAGCCAGATCACTGGGAATTAGAGGCAAGGGCTGTCAGCAAAAGGAAATGCTCTCCTGGTGCTGTGTGAGAGGGAAGGAAGTTCACTCTTTCTCAGCAAGTCAAGCCAGGAGACAGAAAGCAGGGGGGAAAAAAAAAGCTTGATTTTTTGAAAAGTGACAATTGCTTATTAGCAATTTAGGGAATTACATCCCCAGAAATAATTCACAGGAACTTGTCACTAATTCTTTCCATCAAAACATGCTGTTCCTAGTCTTGGGAGAGAGAGATTTTGCTTGTTACTGAGTATGAAATGAGAAGCTTGTTAAAGACTTTAATTATAAAATATTTCAGAGGGACTTAATGTTGCAGCTCCCACTGAAAGGCAGGGATGAAAGCAGGACCTTCAAGAATTGTGGAGTTCATCCAAGGAGATATCCTGAATTATTCAGCTGCATGCTCTGCACCTCTCACTGCTCACAGTGAGAGACTGCTGAACACCTCAGCAGCACTGCCCAGCTCAAAGACATCCAGCAGCACTTCCACACCACTTTCATCTGAAGTCCCCTGCCAAGATGACCTGGCTGCAGTGGCTTACAGAGTTCAGGAATACAATGCAGAAAATTTTCAATTGCAATAAAAAAAAAGAAGTCTCAGCACCAAAAGAAAAAGAAAATAATGGTTTCACTCTGCAGTGGCATAAGTGACACTGCCACTCAGGATCCACATGACCCTCCCTATGCAGGACTAGGAGAGTGTAGAACAGTGCTGAATTTTATATACCATCAAATTTTGGAGTGTACTGGCAAGAAAAGGGCAGCTCTTAGGCAGGGAGGTTGTGTGACTGCTCAACACCAGCCACAGCCTTGCATCTCCTCCTGTGCAATTCTTGGAAGTCCTCAATGTCCTGTTGAAGAGCAGGAGCCATCCTGGAGCCTGCCCCTGGACAGCCAGACCCTTTCACCTGACATCCTCTGTCCATAGGAGGGATGGGGTTCAAGTCTGTTCAAATAAGAGACTATTTCTGTGTAGCCAAAACTCTAGACCAAAGCTGGGACTGCAGGACTTTGCACCTTAAACATTTTACTCAGCCATTTAATTTATTGGGACTAAGTTCTTCACATTAATTAGATGTTATGTGATCCTGTCCCACGGGGAGCCTTCCAAAGCTTTTAGTTGTGGATAAAGGGTGTAGGTCCACATGACTGGCACGTTCCTGGGCTCCTGTTTCCAAGAGCAATCAGAAGTGATGCTGCTGCTGTTCCAGAATTAAATATCCTGTAGAAAGCAGGAACTAACAACTACAGGCTTTCTTTCCCATTTCCTCTCTGGAGAAGTTGAAACTTGAAGTCTGAAGGGCTTCATCCTTCCCAAACTCTTCTCTTTGCTTCCACAGTGAATCACAGCCAGCCTTTCCCAAAGTGTGCTGGCCACACCAGTGTCCTGCTGCAGGGACTCCACTACTGCAAATGGGAACCAGTGTCCTTTGCCCTCTTCTGAGGTGTCCCCTGAGTTTTGTGACGAAAAACAGTGGAAGCTGCCGAGGTGCCAGCTCTGAACATCTCACATACAAAACCAGAGGGAGATTCCCAGCAGTACAGACTCCTTTAGCCAAAAGGCCACTCAGAGGGAGCAGCTGGAAATCAATGAGGTTCTCTCTTCAGCCCAGCCAGGCTCAGGGAGCCACAGGAAAAGCTCCCCACTGCAGGCACAAGCACTCCTTGTTCAGCATGTACCAGGGAAATCATGCATATTTTTTTTACCTCCTTATCCAAAAGAAAATGACCTGCATGGAATGAATAGATTTTTTCAAGGTTGCTTGAGGGCTCAATTCCAATAAATGTACTTCAGATGAGCTTTAAAAACCCCTGCACTATTCCACAAACAGCTCAGAGAGACAAGAGCTGCTCAAACTGGAAATCGAAGCAGGAACCCAGACTTTTGCATTTGATGCGGTCTTGCTGAAGGTCCATCTGATGTTCATTCTATCCACTGCCAACTACAGGACACAATTCAGTCCTTATCCAACAGATGCACAGAAGCAGTGTTTTTAATTTCTATAGAAACATCAATGACAAGTAACAGAACAAGTTTTCTCCTCCATTAAGTCCTGGGTTATGCAGTCTTCTCCCTCTGCAGGAGGTGTAAGGAGCTGCCTGCTGAAATGAAGGCTCTTCATTTTATTGCCTTTTGGGCCACTACAAACTCATGTCTGGCAACACAAGAGCCAGGCCCTGACACATCATGTGCCAAAGTGAGGGATAACCATGATGACAATATTGAAATAAAACTAATAGGACAAAAGCAGTGTCCAGTGCTGCATATTTGAGTCTCTTGTAGCCTCTCTAGAAATGCAGATGCTCTGAAGCATCACATAAATCTGTCTTTGAACTGCTGAACGTGTGCTGACCCCACACACATTGTACCCCTGCACTCAACCTTGTGCCAGAAGAGAAATATTCTACTTCGCAAGCAGGCTCACAAATCCCTGAGCTCTCCCTGGGGACAGGGGATTGACCCTGCAAAGAAGCTGCTCAGCACCTGCACTTGCTGTTCAGACTCCTGCAGAACGGGGTCTCTTGTGAGAACAGTGATTTTCCAGGTCCATCCCCCAAAGGATGTCCAGAGGCTGCAGATCTGGAGAAGCAGAGCAGCTCCTCTGGCTCTGCCCCTGCCCCACCCCTCCCTGAGCCAGCCCCTGCCCTGTGTCACTCACATCAATGCCGTCCTTGCCAGATGGTCCAGGGGGTCCTGGAGGTCCAGGAGGGCCTTGTGGTCCAATTCTCGGAAGAGACTGGGGAAAAGTGAGACACAAGAGCTTATTTTTCCATCAGAAGGAACACATGGGCTAGATCAGAAAACAGTAGCCAAGTCCTACAGCTTAACCCTAAATGTGCATCCCCCGCCAGCCTGGGTGGGCTCAGAGTTGCTCCAGAGCAGAGCAAGGCTCTTTGGGAAACCTTTTTGACTGAGCACATCCCCAGCTCCTTTTACTGGTGGCCTATACTGGGAATGCAAACTGTCACTGGGCAGCAGAGGCATTTCATGGTATAGGAAATTGTTCTGACTACAGGCACATCTTGGGTTGGGCAGAGGAGGAAATGCAAAGCCCATGGAAAAGGTGCAAAGTGCTTGGTAGAAATAATTAATTTATAGCCCCAGTCCAATGGGGTGATGACAAAGCCAGGCAGATACCAATGAAGACAAGAGCAGAAAGGGAAAGTCTCCTCTCTGAGCAGGATGCCACTTGAAAATCTGGGATTTTGGAAAGGTCTGAGGTGGGGGGAAGAAAAAAAAAAGGTCCAATAAATGACTTCTGTATGGAGAGGGCTCCAGAGAGCAACTTACTGTAGCTTCAGGGAACAAAGGTTTCATTGTGGAAGCAGCTCTGCTCACAGCAGAGTTCTGAATTCCCAAGCTAGGCTGTGAAAATTCCTCACTAACAATGAAAAACTCACTGAGGAGTCACTTCCCCAGACAATAGTATTAAGAGCAGACAGGGAAGTTTAATACAGCTTAATGTCTCAAGTGAGCAAGGGTTAAATATACTTTAAGTGTAAAATTTGAAAACTGATTGAGGGATGAGTAAGAAATTCTGATTCAGATAAAGACCCAGATCAGATCAGTTCCACTGGAAATCTGTTACTTCATTGTAAAAGCAAACTTTTTCTTGCATCAAAAGATCTTCCCTTTCCAAGGCTTTCCCTCTTATGATTGCAGTCCTGAATGGGAAAACAACACTTCTACAAAAACATAAAGCAGCAGCTTTGACACCTACCCACACAGGTACAAACCCAGGCACACATTTGTAATAAACTTTAGAATAATAACCTGCCTATTGCTACGTTTCACCCCACAGGCACAATACACACCGACCACTCTTTTTACCCTTAAAGGTTTTTCCTTGAGAAACAAGGAGGCACATGAGACACAAATGAGGTTTCTCACCTGAGCTGATGCTGTGGCCAAGAGCTGACACAGGGAGAGGAGCCCAAGAGCAGAGAATCCAGCCATGGTGCCCAGGCTCTGCCTCTCTCTTTCCTCCAGGGCAGCCAAACCCTTTCTCCTCCAGGGTCCAGCAGATCCCTCCTCCTCCTCCCGGGGCTCAGCTTACAGAGCAGAGACTCCTCGCCTCCAGATAAACCTGTGGCTCCAGCTGGAGCAAGGGAGAGGGGCCGAGCCTGGAGGAGAGGAGGTGGAGAAGGAGGGGGAGCAGCAGGCAGGCAGAGCAGCTCTCATTCCTGCCCTGCTGGGCAGCCCCAGCCTCCTGCTCCAGGAGCCTGTGGAAGGGCTGCACTGGGACACAGGAGCAAAACTGGGTTACTCCAGCTGCAAACACAAAGCTGGTCCTTAGGTCTCACCCAGGATATTTCCCAAAGCCCATCACCACCTCTGTGCTGGACAGGTAAAAAGCAACAGAGTGAGTTTTTGTCCCGAGGCCACCTAACTCCAACAGGGACATTAACAAACCTGCAACAGTGCACGATCACTACAGAGAAATGCACTTACTGCTTGCTTTGTGAGGTCCTTTGTTAGCTCTGGAGATTGTTCACATCTGTATTTTATTTTTTTAGGGTGATCTGAAGAGCACTGATTCCTTGAGAAGTGATGAATGCTGATCAGAAAATAGTCACAGACAGATACAAGGAGAAAGGAAAAAGGAGGAACATTCTCAAAGCCACAAAGAAATATTTCAAATACTGCAAGGAAGGAAGAGGACAGTTCCCTGCCTAGTGATCCCAAATGGCAATAGATTCATGAAGATGCATCTCCTGCAATGAGCTTCACAATTCCCTTTATTGATTTAAGACAATTTCATCCAAAGCAGGGCGTGGAAGTGGAGAGGAACATTGGCCAGAATCCTCAGGGCTGAAATGACACAGCTCATCTGGTTAGGAACACAAGAGAAATGGAAAATCAGAGCCTAGGAACTGAAATACCTGATTTTTAGCTTGGCATCTTTACACCAGGAGGATTGTAGGAGCACACAGTGTTTGTCCAGCTCCCCAGCAGCCAGTATTCCCAGAGCTTTGGCAGAGGGATAAAGGACTCAGATTTACCAAGCTCCCACAAGATTCTGTGGAACAGGCAGCTGGGGACAGAAAGGAAATGTGTGTCTCTAAGTCTTCAGATGGCTTCAGAGTAACTGGAATCCTTTATTAGACACCTCAAACCCCAAAGAGGGAGAGCAGCTTTGCACAGCTTGCATCTCCTCCTCCAACACTGAGGCAAACTGATGGCAGGAGGGAAGGCAAAGCAGACCCAAATTCCTCAGCCACACCTTGTCCAGAGCTAGCCAGGGCTTGGGGCACTGCAGGTGGAGCCTGCCCACGACCAGCACAGGAAAGGCCTGGGAGTGCTCACCTTCAAGAGAAAATAAACCCTGAACTGCAGCTCCTACAGCCAGGCTGGGCAGGTGCCCAGCCCTCCTGCCTGGAGCCCCAGGGCATGCTCAAGCAGAGTCCTGGTTTGCTCTGAAGAGCACCACAACACTTGTGGGAGAAGAGTAACAAAAGTAATACAAAACACTCTGAAACATCCAGACACCCCATCCCTGGAAGTGTTCAAAGCCAGGCTGGATGGGGCTCTGAGCAACCTGGTCCAGTGGAAGGTGTCCCAGCCCTTGGCAGGGAGGTTGGACCAAGACAGACTTTGAGGTCACTTCCAACCCAAACCATTCTGTGATTCTATAATTTCCAAGCACATAATTAAACAAGCAGCATGGGGGAGTCTTTTCCCCAAAAACATCCACTGGGCACGTTTTAGAGGAAGATGGGCATCACCTCCACATGGAAGGAACAGCAGGTGTGTGCCATGGTGAGCCCAACAGAGCTCCACTTGTAGGAGGGAACCAAGCAACAGCTCATGGTTCCAGAGGGGTGGGTAAATACATGGGCATATCTTACCATCAGAGATGAAAAAATGTAAATAGAAACTGATACACATTAAAGTCATGCTTTAATAGGGGAATTAACATAACAGACTCCATGATACAGCTCTGAGTGCTGGGAAACACCTTGTGAACTCACCACACACACCCACAGCCAAAACTAAACATGGCAGGGGAGGGAAGGGTTGGTTTGAACACTCACTCCAGGCTGGGGCTCACAGTGAAATCCCATTAAACACAAAACCAAACCCCATCATAACAAGATAGAGGATCTATGCCCCCCGAGCACATATTCACAATCAAAATTTCATTAAATAAGAAAATAACTATAAATCTGTACAAAAGCCACAATTAACAATTCTTAGGAATCTGTTAGGAAAGAATTCTCACTCAACATCTTCAAGTATTTATATCTGTAGTTAAGTGTATTCTTATTGGCTATTTAATCCATCTGTTCTTAAGAAGAAAGAAGTATTTTAAAATAATAAAGTATTTTAAAGCCTTTTTTTCAGTATATGTGTGACCATGAACATCAGATGTTTAGCTTGCAGATTTTTATTCCCACACACATGTGGCATGCTGGACCAGAACTTAGTCTGGGAAGACAAATCACCCCTCAAATTCCTTGACAGATAAGGCTTCTTAAGAGTTGTAGCAGAGAAAAAAAACATGGACATTGTACAAGCTGCTGCATCTGCTCTCTGGCCATCTCCTACACAAACCAAACAGCACCAAAGAACCTCAAAACCAACCCAAACAACCTGAGCAAACAGCAAGTCCAGATCTTGGGGCTGCTGGAAACAATTTCCTCTGCTGCATGAAACAGATCCTCTCTTGTAAATTTTTAGGAGTGAACGTGCTAAACTGTTTTAATGCTCCTTCAGACTTGGTGGAATATGGTGTAAGTGTGGCAGAACAGCTGACAGGGAGGTCAGGAACACTGAGGCAGGCAAAGAGCTGGCAAGGTCTGAAAGTAAATTCTTGAGGGCAAGAAATAAACGAACCAGACAAGCATAGCCTCTCCAATTAACGTTTCAATTAACTGCCCCACAAAGCCCAGTGGTTTCCAGACATGCTGCACTGGAACATGCCCTGGCTGGCTGACATTAAAGGCAAAGCAACCCTGTCCTAAGTAGGAAATGAGTTGGATCTGACACATCAAACCTCACACCATGGGCCCTGCAGGAAAGAGCTCCTCCAGGCCACTGCAAATTACCAGCAAAGACTGAAAAAAATGCACTGGGAAATATTCGTGTTGTTTTGGCAATTGAGAGATTAGGGCCTTTGAAACAGTCATGGACACAAAAATCTGTGGAAAACTATAAAGGATCTAAAAGTGGTGGGAAAACCTGGAGAAGAGAGCTCTAAACAGTTTTATGCAAAACCTGGAGTTTTTTCTCTTAGAAAGTCTTAGTAGGCAATTTGTAGTCCTAATTCTAACAAGAACTACAAAGCAACCTCTGTGGGGATAAAGAAAAATAATTACTCAGCACTTTGCACCTCAGAGAGCAGAATCTCTACACAAAGGTTCATACTGGTCAGAGACACATTCTGGCTACAGTTTTTATCCCAGTCTAAAGCCAAACCTACTTTCCTTACCAGAGGAGAGGCAACTACATTAACATACTTTGAATTCATATACTCATCTCTTTTAGAGAAACAGCACATCTTCCAGGAAAAAACTCCTGGTAAGGTACAGCCTTTCACAATAATAAACAAAGTTACACAGCAGTAGAAAGGCCTGGCAAATTAGGTCATGCTGTCTTTACATAAAAAATCGTGTCTTTAATAAATAGTTAAGTAATTCATACAAGGAGACAGATCAGTTTTCCTTTTCTCTTTCAGTAGGGACATAATCAGGATCAAAGCCAAGTGCAAAAATCCCCGTTCCTCCGAGATAGCCCTGAACAGCAGATAAAACCCAGGAACAGGACACGGCCTGTCCGTGAAGATGAGTAAATGAAGAGTTTTCTCTTTAGGGTAACCAAGAGCCAAATCTCAGTGAGTTTACTAGGGATGGTTAAAAAACCATGGAAGAGTGAGACAGAGGCCAGCTGGATCATCCCAAAGGAAGTTTATTCAGTTCTCCAAGCCAGCAGAAAGGGCAGTGCCATCTCCATTGGCTCGGGCACTTGCCGTGCTGCTCTCACTCTGCTGCTCCCTGCTCTCCACCAGGCTCTGCTGCATTCTCAGAGCCTTCACCTTTTTTTGATGGGACCTCAGCACTGTTCTCTTCAGGACAAGTGGGTGTTGTGCTCTGCTCATGATTCTCTGGAGCTTGCTTCTTGTCTGTATCTTCTGCTTGCCCCTTTTCACCTGCCTTTTCCTGCTGTCCTACCCCATCTAGCTCACTTTTGCCCCCCAGGAGTTTGCTGTTGCAATGATGCTGATCACCCCCTGCTGAGTCTTGATCTCCACCTGACTTGCAGCCATCCTTGACTGGAGCAGTGCAGCCAGTCCTGGGGAGCCTGGAAGCAGCCAGGGATCTCACCTCCCCATCATCTGCATCACTACCACCACCCTCCTTCTCACTTGGCACTTCCACAGCTGCATTTTTCTCACTGTCATTTTCTTGTCCAGCCTCACCGTTAGCAGCAGATGGATTTGCCTTGGTGCCAGAGGCTGAGGGCCCCATGCTCAGGTTTATGGCCAAGTTGACTTGTTTGTTTCTCAATGTTTTTTTATCAACTTTCCTGCGTTTCACAGCTGCATCTGTGGCCTCCGGCACCGCCGGCTCTTTGGTGCTTGGATCATCTTCCTTCAGTGCTTCCTGATTCTCTTCTGCCTGGGAGACCGGGTCTGAGGAGGGGATCTCTGCATCAATTGCACACTCTCCCAGATTATGGGAAATGTTTTCAATATCAGCAAAGTTTTTCAATGATCTATCCCCTTTATCATCTGCCAAACCCGAATTCAGTTTTCTCTTCTTGCTCTCCTTAGTGCAGTCATTCTCTGCAGTACCCTGCCCTTCTTCAGCTTCACTATTTAAATCCTTTTCCTCCAGCTGGGCAAATGAGGCTTCTTTCTCCTCTTCATCATCTCCTACCTTCAAAACACACTTGCTTATCTTCCCCTTTTCATGTTCATCACTCATTTCAGGCTGCAACTCTGCAGCATCTCCAGCTTTCTGTTCCACCTCTGGAGACTGGTTCTGATCCTTCTCCACAGAATCACCACATTTTTGACATGGAGTGTCCTGTTTATCCTCAGGCCTTTGGTGGAGCTGTGGCTTGGCAGAGCGGGGTCTGTACTTCTGCAGTTTGTCACGAGGTCCCCACACGAAGCTGCTCTGAGGTTTGAAGTGTTGCCAAGCATAGTGGACAAGTTCTCTCCTCTTCTCTTTGCTTCTGACAGTGAATAGGAAGTAATCCAAGGCACTTCTCTTGACATTTGGTAATGTCTCCTCGATAAGAATTTCTGTGAGGAAAAACTTCACCAAGTGCACTTGATAGTCTTCATATCCCATCTCCCCCAGGCACTTCAGGATTCGAGTAATCCTCAAATTGTTGTGGCTGAACCTGAGGGAAACAGATAAGCAAAGCTGTCAAGGGAAACTCTTACAAGTCACTGTGAACCTGTGAAGCATCTACAGAATGTTTTATTATCTACTGACAGTGAGCCATTAAAGACTATTAGACAATGCAAATGGCAGCACATGGGCTTAAGCACTCATTGCTGCTGATTGCCTTCAGCAGCTCCTTTCTAACCCTCGCTGGGCTGACAGGATTCATCATCTCCGCTGCTTGGAAAGGTTTTGGCTTTCAGAATCAGCCACCAGTAAGTCACCATGCTGGGGCACACACACAAGTCCTGCCCCTGACAGAGACACTACAGGTCTGCAATATTGAGAATACAGGCATGAAAGGATGCTACCAAAACCTCAGGACTTAAGCTAGACACAGCTGGTTTTTCCTTTCTAACAGTTGACAGACTTCAAGTTGTTTTTTCTTTTGTGATTATGCCCACTCCTTTCAAGAGGCTAATATCACCAGGAAGGGTTGTTACTTACTCCACAAAACCTGCAGAGACCATTTGCAGAGCACTTTTCAAACAAGGACTCAAAGCATTTTACACACATGAAGGGTGCTTCATAAACCATCAGGGAACCCGATGGAAACCCTATCAGGGAACCCTATTCTGCAGTTTAACAGAATAAAAGTTAAAAATACTTTCACTAGATAACATTTATCAACAAAAGTCTCCATTCCTCAATGGCTGAGGATTTCCTAGGCATTGACTTTTTCTCTCCCTTCAAAGAAATGCCTGGCTGCAGTAAATGCTCAACAGCATCAACACACTCACCTGTTCAAGTTTTCAAATCGTTCACGCCAATTCTCTGCTCTCTCAAGTTCTCCAGTTTCTTCGTTGACCAGGTTGATTCCATAAAATCCCAGCATGAGCTTGTAAGCACGGATAAACCTGTCCATAACTTCCTTGGACTTCCTAAAGGCCTGAACACAAGACAAAACAATTATTAAAAGGTGCAACTCCCTAATTACCTGCACCAGATTAACTGGCCCCTGAATTCTAAACAAGGATTGATTGTATCACTGAGTATTTCATTTGGTGACACAAGACAGGTAAATGCTTCACTGTGAGCTCTCTGCACACTAAAACCCCAAAGAAGCAATGGAAAAAAAACCCACTAGACTTCAAATATAAGGTATTTAGGGGAAATCCTAACATCCTTCAGATCTCAAAGAAAAAAAGATAAAAGCTTAAAATAAATACCTGGATTTCTTGACAGGTGAGTGGCCTGGCACGCCAGTTCATCCCATGTTCACGTAAAGGGAACAGCCTGAAGGAAAAGAAATTTTCAGGCAAGATGAGCAAAGATGACAGCCAACCTAGGGTACCCAACTTGTTAGAACCAAAAAAAGATTCCAAAACTTGTGATATCACAGGCATCTCTTGGAGAATTCCCATCCTTACAGACACAGAAGTAATTTCCTAGTAAATCCCTCACATAAAAGCATTGTCTACACCAGTAACAAAAAACCTGGCTTATGTAGATCTCTCTCCTTGCCTTAACTTTGTGCTCCAAGACCACAAATGACTGAGATCTACTGCCACAGCTATACTGGAAACCTATGTTTTCAGGAGTTCCAGTGCTTTGCTTCCTGAGGAATGCAATTCAATTAACTAAATTAACTAATTCTGGGTCTTGTGTGAAATCAGGAACACACATCCACCTGATACTTAAAAGAGGCACAACTAGAGAAGCACTGTGTTCATGCAGACAATTTACCATTGTATGTAAGAATGGTTTTCTTCCAGTGTTTCATACTTGTCCCCCCAAGATGAAAGCAGAGTTTCAATAAACACACCTGCAAGGAAAAGGAAAAAGTCAGGCAAGAAATGACACAAATTAAAACTAATGCTAGCCAGTCAGTCACACCACACAGCTCACTACCCAGATCCAGATATTTGCACACAGGCATTAGCTTCTCCAACAAGACAACAAGCCAAAAAAATACCTCAACCAGAATATTAAGGAAAATACAGCAGGAACATTTTAAAATGGACATTCTTGGTGGGCCTTTGTTTGGCTTGGGTAGTGGTTTTGGTTGGTAGTTTGATTTAGTTTTTTTATGGTCTCACATGGATGAAACTACTCTTTCATCAATCAGCTGCAGCAGATGGCATCAAACAGCCACCACACAAGGCACTCACCATGGGGCACAAAAGCAATTTCATTTTTATAAAAGCTTAAGTTCCACATCTCTTCTTCCTCCTCATGCTCTGGATCTTTCAAGTCCTGGAGATGAGAACAAGAAATGAACAAGCAGCAACCGTCTAAAAGGCAGTAATCACTCCAACACTCCTCCTTGCTTTCCCTCACATTCCCTACACATTTCAAGCTAAATCCTCAAAATGTGCTTTGGGAAAAGTAGCACCTTGTTTCTGATGCACCCACACGCACATCATCCCTTCCCCCTCACAAATGAATCCTTGGAAGGGCCTGAGCCTGTAAATGCAAAGGCAACAGGGTGCTCCCAAATGTAGGAAGTGTTCTTGAAGGCAGCAGCACTGAGGAGGAGCCCCAGGAGCACGTACTGGGTAATGGTTTCTGTATCTCTGCAGGTCTCTCGCTGCAGTCCAGTTGCGCCTCCCACTGCACTGGAGAGAAGAGACAGAGCAGATTCAGAGTGAAATCACCTTTAGCAAAATAAAATAAAATAAAATAAAATAATGCCCTGACTGAATTCAGCACCTCCCACAGGTTCCCCTGCACTTTGCACTCCCAGCACCCCCAAAACCAACCAGACTGGTGCTGTAGTCATGTCTCTGCATTCCTGAAGACAAATTTAAACCAAGTTAACACCATCTCCTGTACCAAAATACTCCTTTTTCCTTCTCATCTTATTAATCAAGGCTTTTATATTTTATGTATGCATTTTATCCCACTTGGGTTTGCCAATGGAAATGATAAAAAGCTGGAGAGCCCAAATAAGGGTGCTATAAATAAGAAAATGCCATTGTTTTTCTTTAACTCCGAGGTTTTAAAACAAGACAAGTCTCTGAGTTGCCATATACCCTAGTGAAGACAGAGGCTAGACCTTCAAATGGTAGAATTTAGGATGCAGAAATATCCCTTGAATTCAAGATTCTAATTCCCTGCAGACCTTGCTGAAATAGAAATTTTCTTCATCTTTGCTTTAGGCACAAGATTCTGATTTAGATAGTAGATAGCAACAGAACCACAGGGTTACATTAGATATTTATTTTATTGGCCTTCTCTTCCAATCATAATCTTCATTATTACCCATCTTCCCATGTAATCAAATTTGATGTCAAGCCTACCTGAAAACCCCTCCAAGGCTGCAGTGAGGAATTTAAGCTTTGATCCTGCAAATAAGAAGCATTTAGTTGGAACATTCTGAAACCAAACTTCACTAAGAAAATAAAAAAGAGATACAAAATGAGAATACCCACAGCAGTGACTCACAGGATCCCTATTAGTTGCCAAGTGACAGATTTACCTAGTTACAGCTGAATTCACTGTATTTTATGCATAATTCAAATTGCTACAGAGAAAAACCTGTGGTGCCACATGAGCAGGCACCAGGTTCTCATCTCAGATGTGCTAGATTCATTCCAAGTGTCACATTTAGACAGAATTCACAAAGAATAGATTCATTTCCTCCTCTGAACTTCATGGAAATAGAAGTTGCAAGTATGGCTTAGTTTAAAGTGCATTTTAACTGAAATATATACATATTTATTTATACATTTGATTACCTCAATGATATGGGATTTTGTTACACTTCACAAGGAACACAGACAGGTTTAATACTGAACCATCTTATCCCAAACCACAACAGCATTTTACAGTGTTCTGTGAATTGAGAACCACCAAAAGGAACAAGGCTGCTCATGAATAAAGGGCACCCAAAGAGGGCACAGGCAGAGGCTTCAATGCCAGCTCACAGAGAGAACAGGGAAGCTAGGAAATGAGGGTAAGAGGTGCAGAGTATTGCAAAACAAGCATTAAAAGAAATTTAGAAGAAAGAAGCAGCAAAAACTCCCCCAAGTTACTTCATTATCTCATCTGATGTTGCTTAACATCACATGCACAGAGAGAAATAAAACCACTTTCTAACAACACTGATCACTAGTTCATGAATTATTAAGGCAGGAATTGGTCAACATTTGTAGCACCTTGCTGTAATGAAGTCACCCATTCAGTTACCCTGATGACAGTTATGTGGCATTAATGACAATTTTGTTCCCAGTTACCAAATAATCCCAGAAATTCCTCACATTTAAGGTTCTAAAGTAATATCCTTGAACACAGGTGGGAAAGGAGAACAGCAGACTAGGTCCCACTTAGAAAGAGAACTGGTTTGCTAAAGAGTCACTGCAGATACAAATACAATGCCATGGTATAAGGGGCTTTAAGAGACTTGTCCAGAAGGAAGCCAGATCCAGGGAAAGGGCAATCTGGAGCACAGCAATCCAGAGAATAAGATGGGGAAGCAAAGAGAGAAAAACTCAGCTTTGCTCCTCCAAGCAGGTATTGTTTCTGTGTCTCTACAAACTTCCAACTTAAGGCACTTCCTTCCAGGTAAGAAACACAAACTAAACAGCAAGGCTGAAACTTCCCTGTAGAAATCAAACACTTTTTTGTTCTCACAGTAAAACTAAGTGGGTTTCATGCTCCAAACCTGTATCACACCAGGCAGAATGTGCATTGCTGTGGGAAGAGCAAGGGAAGCAGAGAACACAGCCAGGAGAGGGTGACAGAAAGAGGATCTGGCTGAGAAATCAGCTGGAAAGCTGCTGTAACCAAAAGGGATGTGGATTGTGAACCAGGCACAGGAACAAGAAAGATGAGAGCCAGAAAAATGATTGAAACCTTTTGTTGATGGAGATTCAAGAAAAGTCAGGACCATGGGGTTTGTTACTAAAACATCTGATCACGAACTGCAGGTGTTACAGCAGTTTCAGAGGGAACTTCTTAAAATGAACACAACCCCCGAAGTTTTCAAAGCTCACTTACAGAAGCTGAAGGCACTGAAATGCAAAAGAGCTGGAAAGACACACCTGCAGGAATTTCAGGCTGTGAACACTCGCAGAGACAAGTGAAATGCAAAGACAGAAGCAGAATTTTAAATTCGTTTTGCAAGTGAAAATAACAATTAAAAAACTCTAACCTCAATACCCAAGAAAGACATTAGCTGCTTCAGGCATAAAGAAACCCATCGAGGCTGAGGGGAGAAGAATGAGAATTAGCGTAAAATAAGCAGAAGAACAAGTTAGGGAAATTGATCAATGCCTTTGACAGGCTGCAAAGGCATAAATGGTTAGCAGATTTACTGCTTCTTTGTGCATTGACTCTCAGTGCCCTTACAATTTTTTGGGCACTGTCAGACAGAGGTGACTACACATTCATCACTGGAGGAAGAGCTCCTATTTAAAGATGCAGAATAATATTCCAGAGGCTGTAAGTCTCAGGGACAACAACATCCTCCTTTGTAAGGCAAAGCTGGAGAAGTCCACTCACTGAAGTGAAAAAATGGTCCTTGCTTTTACAGTTGCCACCATCGAGAGCTGCTCTAAGGAAAAAAAAAAGAACCTGAAGAACAAACACATTCAAACAGAATAATAGGAATGTTCTGGAGTTATTAAAGCTTGTGAACTCCAGCCACATACAAAAAGTTAATAGGGTGCACTTAAACAATGCAAAAAACTTCAAAGGAAATCCCTGCCTCTTCCCTTCAGAATTACAGCTACTCCACCAAAAATACCTTTGGCCTCTCCCAGATCTGTGCAAGCAAAGAATTTATTTTTCCTTCAAAAGTGGTTATTTCTGTATTTTAATGCTTATTAAGCAAAAAAAAGAAAGCATAATATGAATATCTTTTAAAAGTATATTCATTAGAAAGCTTTATTTGACTATTTATCTTCTAAAGATAAGGATGAGACGCTGAAATGAAACTCGAATTGAAGGAGTGGTTTCCCTTTCCCAGAAAAGGGAGGAGTTAAAGGACTGTAGTGTGTTTTGCCTGACATAGGAAGTACTGAAAAGGAAAAAGTTGTATTTACCAAAGCAATGCTGGAGAAGAAATTACTAACACCCAAAGTCAAACTGAAAAACCGATGCTGTTAACCAAAACCTCAGATAAGACTAGCAAATTCCTTTTATTTCAAATAAATATTTTTTAAGGCACCAGACACAAGTGCTTGTGCTTTGTAGCACTCTGCTCAAAACTGCACCCGCACCTCTAGTTTTTAATACACACCATTTTTTGGTTTTCTAAGTTGCTCTACAATCACTCCCTAAGAAATAAAACACGTCTACGAGAAATGAAGGGTTACAGCTCATTTTTAAAACTGAGCAGATGTTACGTAATGGATTTTTACTGATGGCATGAAAGATCCAAGGGAAGGCAACTGAGGTTACCAACCAAAAACTTAAAAGCATGTCAATGCATAATGCCAAATCCAGGAGCCATCAACAGCGGTGAACAGGCAGGTGCCACACACAGCACAGAACGGGATAAAGTATCCACATCATAGGGAATGGGGGGGAAAACAAATTAAAACCCAGCTCATGACAATGATCTGGAGGAGTCATGAAGTGACAGCACCCCTGTAAACCCTCCTTTTCCAGGGGGATTTGCTTCCTCAAGATGAGAGCAAATTCCGAGCCGAGGATCCCCCGAGGGCCGCGGGGCCTCCCCCGGCACCGAGCTCGCCCTTCCCCTCCCGAGCAGCGGCTCAGACGGGCAAGAGAACGGGAAAGAGAACGGGCAAGGACGGCCCGGGAAGGGGCTCCGGCTGCAGGGCCCGGGCACGAAGGGCTGCAACGGGTCCCCTCAGGCCCTGCTCTGTGCCCGTGCCCCCCTCACGCACCTGGCTGTGCCGGCAGCCCCGCGCCCGGCCCGGCCCCGGCTGCTCCCCCGCATCCTCCGCCGCCGCTCCCTCCGGCTCGCCTCCGCCGCCATCCTCCTCCTCCTCCTCGTCCTCCTCTTCCTCCCCCTCCCAGGTAGAGTCGTACTTCCAGAGGCTCGCCTCGTCCTCCGCCTCGTCCTCCGCCCTGAAGCTGAACCAGGTCGCCATGGGGCGGTGAAGAGAAAGAGAAAGGGAAAGCGAAAGCCAGCAGAGAGCAGCGGCGGGGCGGCCCTTCCGCCCGCCCGAGCGCACAAAGCCCGGGCACGTGTGGGGGGGACCGCGGGACGGAAGCGCGGCCACGCCCCGCCCCCTTCCTGCGCCGCCGCGCCCCATTGGCCACCGCCCGCCCGCGCGCGCCCTGCGCCCGCCCGCACCGCGCCCGCGGGATCCGGGCGGAGCGGGGCACCGGGCCTCGTACGGCATAAAGGGATAAAAGAACAGCATTCCCAAAGAAACGGTAGAAGACCAGCATCGCCAGCCTCGTCCGGCAACAGGGATACAAGAACAGCATTCCCAGCCTTATCCGGCATAAAGGGATAAAAGAACAGCATTCCCAAAGAAACGGTAGAAGACCAGCATCGCCAGCCTCGTCCGGCAACAGGGATACAAGAACAGCATTCCCAAAGAGCCAGCACTCTGAAAGCCAACGGGGACAAGGAGCAGCTGCGCTGAGGGCAGTTGAGGTGTTTACATTTGCTGATACACAATTTCACATCCAAAGATCTCCTACCAAATCTGCGTTGCTGGATTGACCGAGAAATCCTCAAGTGGACTTTCCTTGCTACGAGGTTGGTGCTGAGTGGTTGCACCAGTACATGCTATTGTTGACGCATTTCTTCTTCAAGCTATATAAACATTTCATCGGTAGAGCAAAAATTTTTTATTAGAATCCCATTGATGAGAAGGATTTTCCCTTCCCCACAGGGACATGAGACTTGTTACAAAATCTGCACTTTATGGCCAAAATCTGTGTAGATTGTGATAAAGTTACCAGCACTTTAATGCTAAATTACTTTTAAAATAAGCTGGATCAGATTTTAATCAAGTCACACAACAACTGCCATTTAGTAAAATAAAAACAAGTCAAATTTATTCTTTGTATAAAACAAGAGAAGCAAATTAGGCAGACAAGAACTTGGCTATGTACCTAGAATAAAACCAAAAAAATGAGAAGACTCCTAGTGCCTCACCTTGAAGGCAATACTGAGAGATCAAGAAGTAATTCTTCTTTTTATTAACTGATAGTTAATATAGTGAAACAAATTCAGTACCATTTCAGCCTGCTTCATTCACCATTTGACAGGTGTTTGTTGACTGTGATTCATGTTTTGACAACACAAAAATAGTAACTTCATCAAATCTCAATATTCTAGCATATAAAAGATAAGCATTACAATGTCAGCAAGATTCTTCAGTTGTAGAACAAAATTAACATTTTGGAAAACCAATTCCATTCACATCTACTAAAACTGCTTTAAAAAAATAAATAATTAAGTACAAACGCCACTGTCATACACTACTGTATTACAAATGGATTAAGCAACACCTCCACGTTCATGCACAGCTCAGCTGATCCCTTATAAAACCAGGTATTTTATTTAGGACACTTATTGGGCTAGGGCATTATAATTTTCACATGGAAAAATGTTCCATCAAAAAGGGTGAAATGAGGTTCCTCCAGCAAAGAGAGTAACAAAACATTTAAAATGCAGTGGTTATCTGCATTTAGTAGAATTTTAGTTTTACTGAACCAAAAAATTGAGACATTTGATACAAATGGAAGGGAAATGGCCAAACATTACCCACAGATGGTCTGTAATAGTCACAGACAGCAAAGGCAGAAAAAGCAACTCCACACTTACAGAAATCACCTCTGCTTTGGATGCTCCAAGGCCCTGTGCCCCATGGGGCACTCCTTCCACGAGCTGTGCTGACCCAGAGTGTGTTGCTGGTTTGAAATGCAGCCCTGTCACACCCACACTCCCCACTGCCAGCTTTGTCCCACAGCCCGGGAAGGCAGCTCCTCACTGCTGCCCAGGAAACACCCCAGGAGAGACAAAGCCAATGTGCAGAATCCTCAAATACTGGCTCAGGTATCTTCTCCTTCCTCCCAGAGTTCATGTAGCAGCTGTGCTGCTCCTTGTTTTTCCTGCTCCCTCCTCCCATCCCAGAGTTTTTCTCTGCTCTCAGCTCTACGTCCTGCGTCGTTTGGCGGCGCTGGGACTCGAGGGGTTGCTGTTGGCATTTAGAACCTTCTCGGTGACTCTGTTGCGCTTCCTCTTATCAGACCCTTCTTTGGATCCAGGATCTGATGAAGTTTTCTCTTTCTCTTTGCTGCTTGGCTTTTCAGTTGTTTTTGCTAAACTTCCAGAGGGTGCAAAAACTGAAATAGGACCAAAGTAATGATTCCAGATCAGAGTCATACACATAGGCAAACAAGAGTGATATCAAACTTCTTTATATTCCATAAAACTTCTCAAAACAATCCATTCTCAGCATACTTGTTCATCATTTAAGTCTTACTTTCAGTTCTAAAGGAAAAATCTCTGAGAAAGGCACATCTTGCTTTTATTATTTGCTTTAAAGACAGGCATATATTTTGACAAGCTAAAAATCAAACTCATTAAGTGGAATTAAACAGCACTTAATATTAAAATAATTTAAAGGAACACTTACAGAAACATAGGACCAATCTATGGAATTTATAATCAGCAGCAGTCATTACATTTGGTACCATAGATAATTTTAAAACTGAACACCCAAAAATTTAATATCTTTTAAAATACATTTTAGATCTTTTATTACAGTCTTAAACACCACTTATTCAGTGATATAAATATGATGAAATTATATAGTTAGCAGTTGGCTTGGTCTGTTAAGATAAATAGCAGGATCTCTACTGTTCACATTTGACTTGTTCTACAGCAAAGTGTTAGGAAAACAAGCCTTTTATTTAAAAGCAGTAAGGTAATGAGAATAAAATAAAATAAACACTCTGCCCATCTTCTCATTTCAGCATGCAAGTTTACAATCTCTTTTGATTTATAGGCCCTATTTCCCCCATGACTACAAAGTTCCCAACACAGAGCATTTAAGTTCAAAAAAATCACTCAGCTTTCTTCCAGAAATCCTCAGATTCCTTCAGACTCCAATGGTTTGTCAAGTACATATTAAAGCAAAAAATTTCCAAAGCTATACAACTTTGTACAGATGAATTAGGAGCAAAGAAGAAATCTTTTCAATAAGCAGCTGCTTACTCTGTGCACTCTTAAATTAGTCAAGTTCTTAGCACGAGCATAGGCTAAGTCTGAGTACAAATCACAAAGTACACTGCATTTGGATTTACATTTTAACATTAATTTCTCAATTACAGTTGGTTTTTAATCTCGTATTACACAGTAGAGAGTTACAAAATTACCTTCTTCAGGACCTGCATGCGTTTCCATCTCTTCTTTTAAAATGTCCTCTTTCACTTCTTCTTCCATCATTACTTTTCCTACAGAAAGGATTGTTAGCAATGGTTAGATGGTTTTAAAGAACCACGTGGATTTTTTCTGGATTAGTAGCCTCTGCATATTTGCAAATATTCCATGCAACATTCAGCAGTAATTCAGTGTCAAGAAATTATTATTAACATGAGAAAGTGAAAGACCAAACAGGCAAAATGTATTGCAATGTCTTACCTGTACTAAGATTTTACACTGAATTTTTAGTGTAAAGTTTAGTATACCCAGTAATTGAGAAGCATTCCACTGAAGTTTAAAATATCCTAAGAAGTCCTTTGGCAGGTGCTTGAACTGCCTAGTTCCTATTTTGGATAACACATATTAGCTAATTTTCAAAATCCAGTTCTCTCTGCTCAACCTGAGATTTCTTCAAACTCCTGCACATTTCTATTAAACTTGACAATCACACTTTTTTGGAGGAGTTTTGTTAAAGATTTTGGGATGAGATTAAAGCAACCAAGAATCAGAGACTGCAATCACATCTCACCTTCTCTCACTTCTTGAATCATTTCGTCAGGAAGAGCAAAATTCTTCTCTATATTAGGGAATGGAAGAATCTCAGATTCATGCTTAGAAAGAAAAGAAGGATCTCTGTGAGTGACTGGTAAAGACTTTAATTTGAATTTTGACATGCAATCTCAAGTTCTATTTTACATGCAATTAGGAGCTAAATGATTTTTAACAAGACACTTCAGATGTTAGATAATCAGGAGGCTTCTGATATCAAACTGATTCCTAAGGTCAGAATACCTGAGATCACAACTCATGATCATTTGAGATCATTTTTGGAACCCAAACATAGCAAATTCTTATGTAAACACATGGTAACTTTCTCATTTGACACTTATGTATGTAACTAAACATGTTCTGGATCAACATTTAGGCAACTATAATAAACAAAGTCAGAAAATGGTATAAAAAAAACCCTAAAAAACCATCACAAGCCACAGCAGGTTTTATTGTCTCCTATCTAATCTACTTTTATTTAGAAAAAACCCCATCAACTCACTGGAATGAAACCTAATTCTAAGTGCCATGAAAGGTACAATAGGCGCAGTGACTTTGGCATGTCAGAACTTCAGAACTCCATGAAACCATGTGGCAGCACCAACCCTTTATACTCACAAGAGCCTGCATATCATACATGGTGCTCAGATGGTCCCAGATCACTTTGGATGAGATCTGCCGTCCGATATTCTGGCTGAATTTATCCCGGATACAAATCATGTGGAAATGGCGATTCACACCTGGAGGAAAAACCCAGTGCAATTAACGCTGCTAACAGTTTTACTTAAGATATTTAGAGCTATAAAGAAATTCATTTATTTACTAATGAGTTTAAAAAGCCATGTTGTTACAAGGAATCCATACATTACAGGATAGACAGCCGGCAGCTGGGCAGGCTGATCTTTCCCCCTGCACTGCAGATGCTATTCTCCAGAGAGCTGAAGGTGCCCCTGTGAGTAACTCTAACACACAGCCAGAGCTTTTAGAGGAGCTGCGTGACAAATATCTTGAGCAAAGTATAGGGAGTGCTGTGTCAAATTCTGGGCTCCTGAGTACAAGAGAGACACAGAGCTCCTGGTGTGGGTCCACTGAAGACAAGAGAGATGAAGGAACTGGAGCATCTCTCTGACAAGGAAAAGCAGAGGGAGCTGGGCCTGTTCGGCCTCCAGAAGAGATGTCTAAGAGGGCACCTCAAAAATGTTTATGAATATTTAATAGCAGTGCCAAGAGGATGGATCCAGGCTCTCCTTGGTGCAGAGCAATAGGACATAAAGCAATGGGCAGAAACTGCTGCACAGGAAGCTCCACCTGAGTACGGCGAAGAACTTCTTTACTGCGAGCACTGGAACACACTGCGCAGAGAGATGGTGGAGTCTTCCCTCACTGGAGATCCTCCCTCACGGCCTGGACACAATCGTGTGCCGTGTCTCTGCAATGACCCTACCTAGGCACACTTCCCCGTGCTCGCTGCAGCCTGACCCGCTGTGTGATGATGCAGTGAGGGCGCAGGGCAGCCGCT